>LR812525.1:3052884-3165384 GCA_903798195.1 Danio kyathit | reverse complement strand
CACAGGAGTCAGTCTCATGCTCTCACTCCACGATGACCACCACAGCAGCTGCTCAGGATACGGCCTGGTCCAGAAAACCTTGGGATCATCTCGTCGCTGGTCTCGGAGTGCACGGTGAGTGTTTTTATTTATCGTGTACCCGTGTCTTGCGGTCAGTGTTGTGTTCTTGTTAAAGCACATGGCCTGGTGCTACATTGTGGCCACGTTTTTTTAATGTCATGTTCATGTGAACGCGCGGTTAATGAGTTCTCTCATTGGCTGTGTGTTCTAGTCTCGTTTTATGCGAGCACATGACTTGTGCTTTCCCGTGTCATGTGCTCTCCAGTCTATTGTCTAGTCCTAACCTCCATGTTAACCCATTATTAGTTTATCCTGTTCACCTGTCTGTTAATTAATTATTTCTGCTTATAGTCTCCTCTTGTCTGCTCTTCTGTGCCAGTTCATCTTACGCCTTTCCAGATGTTATTATCCAGTCGTGTCTTGTCCAGACCTGATCCCTGCCAGCCTGCCCAGTCAAGTTGTTTGTTTTGTTAATGTTTTCCCCTTCGGGGTAGTTTTTGTTGCATTTTTTTATTTTATTTTTATTATTAATAAACCCATTTTTAGTTCTGGACTTGAGTCCTTGTCCTTTCCCTACATCGATTGTGACAAACACAGTATTAAAACAGTCCTTGGGGCTTCAGTGGTTCAAGGGTACCACAACGATGGTTCAGTGGTTGCAGAAGTGAAGGCACACAACCTTTGTATTGCCTCTAGTAATTACACACCCTGATCAGATGGACAGGCAAACAGTTTTTTAATAGTTTTTTGGTATACAAGTGTTCTAGGAGCTTTGTTTGACTCTGTTGATAATATCTCATACTGCCCCAAGTAAATGTGCACCCTGATCTGTCACAGAAGAGAAGACGAAGCTAAACAAAGTTTTTACAGGTTTTTTTTTTCTTTTGGTGCATAAATGTGTTTTTGGAGCTTAATAACAGCTTAACCACTGAAGTCACATGGACAATGTTTTTGGTTCCTTTTCTGAACATCTCAGGACCCTTGTTGTCTATGGAAGATGACCGAGCGCTCAGATCTAAAGTATCTTAATTTGTATTCCGAAGATGAACAAAGATTTTTAAGGAATTGTCACAACACAAGGGTAAGTAATTAATACCAGTTTTTTTTTTTTTTGTGTGTGTGTAAGTTAACTCTTTGTGAAGTTTATTTATAAACTAATTTCGAGAGGATCATGTGCTCATGATTGAACACAGCTGGTCCTGCATCATCCAACTCATGATTCATCGAACAGACGATTCCTAAGTCTATAAATAACCCAAGTTCCATACCACAGCTATCTTCGTTTTGAAGAATCCCCCTACCACCCCTACTTCTCCTCCTTTCCTAGGTGTGTGGCACGGTGGGCCAGTGGTTAGCACTGTTGCCTCACAGCAAGAACGTCACTGGTTCTAGTCTATACCAAGCCAGTCGACTTTTCTGTGTGGAGTTTACATGTTGTCCCTATGCTCGCGTGGGTTTCCCCCAGTTTTCTCCCACCGTCCAAAAACATGCAACTCTAGTTTATTGACTAATCCAAATTGGCACCATAGACATGCTCCTAGTAAGTAGTTATCTCCTAAGAGCAATCCCCATTTGTTCATCAGCTTCAACAGCAGGGGAGTTTCGAGATCTATTTGAGCTCAAACTGCCCTCTCGCCCTGCAACGGGAGGGAGCCCCGGGCTCGAGGATCTTATGAGCTCAGGGCTCTCTCCCGGGACAGCATGCCAAGCAAGCTTTATAATCAGTCATCAGCTAAGTGTGAACTCTTGAAAATTGAATTCAAGAAATGCAAGTTTGGAGGATCAACTCACTAAGTCCAGCTTGAGATGTGACCCACGGCAGCCGGAGGTACATGATGACTCCCCAGATGTTCAACATGCAGCGAATCTGTACACATTTCAGTTATTTAACTTACAA
The DNA here is from genome assembly GCA_903798195.1 of Danio kyathit. NCBI lineage: Eukaryota > Metazoa > Chordata > Actinopteri > Cypriniformes > Danionidae > Danio > Danio kyathit. Next base: position 3,163,427 of record LR812525.1, on the reverse strand, counting down.
TTTCATGGAGTCTCAATTTTTCTGTTGAACATAAAAATAAGGAGAAAACAACATCATATCCTGTTTGTAAAGAGAGGAAGAGATGGAGTGATACAGTTTTTGACCGTTGTTCCATATTGTATCGTTATATAAGGATAAAAAGATTGTTCCTGCTTTGAAGAATAAATAAAAATAAGAAGAATATGATGACTTGGATGAGTTTGTCGCATTAGACTGGTAGCTATAAGGATCATATATTTCAAGCTTGGCTAATGTAGTGTTATTATAGTATGTTTTGTTCTTACTAAGGATGTCAGTGGCTGCTTTTTTTCAACTTTCAACAGAAACAAGCAATTTATAAAAATTCATAACTTGAATATTATATGTAACATTCATGATTGTGTTTTTCTCACCCAGACTCCTAGAACCCACCCAAAGCGGACCAGCTTGACTTTGGGTCGTCCATCTTCTTCGTCTGGTGTTGGAGAAACATCATCTGGCTGTTGACAGGAACATACAGTGAGTAAGTCAACAGCAAAATCCAGATGTTGTCATAAACAATGATATTGCTTTATTAAAAAACAAAAAAACAAAACACTAAATCTTTTGTTTAAGTACCAGTGCTCACTATTAAGTAGTTACCTGCCTATTGTTAAGATATTGACTGTTTATTAGTACTTATAAAGCACGTTATGCATTATCTTATTTTATATTCCTAATCCTATCTACTACTTAATACCTAATACATACATTAAAGGTCCTGTGAAATTAAAATGAAGTTTTTTTAGATGCTAGTTATTAGCCACAGTCATATCACCCGGCAGCCCAAGAACGGTCTTTCACTGAAGCTAAGCAGGCCTGAGCCTGGTCAGTACCTGGATAGGAGACCACATGAGCGATCTTGGTTGCTGTTGGAAGTGGGGTTAGTGAGGCCAGCAGGGGGCGCTCAACCTGTGGTCTGTGTGAGTGCCTCAGTAAAGTGAAGGGGACACTATACTCTCAGTGAGCACCATCTTTCAGATGAGACGTTAAACCGTGGTCAATAAAAATCCCATTGCACTTCTCGTAAAGAGCAGGGGTGTAACCCCGGTGGCCTGGCCAAATTCCCTCCATCGGCCCTTACCCATCATGGGCTCCCGATCATCCCCATTCACCAAATTGTCTGTATCACTGTCTCTCCACTCCACCTTTAGCTGGTGTGTGGTGAAGCACTGGCGCTATTGTCCTGTGTCTGCTTTCGCATCATCCAAGTGGATGATGCACACTGGTGGTGGTGTGGAGATACCTCCCTATGATTGTGAAGTGCTTTGGGTGTATGCAGGGCTTAATTTGTGCTGGAACACTCCGGATCCGGCACCTCTGAAATCTGATCCGGCACCTAATTTTACCGATCCCCCTCCTCAACCACCCTCCTCCCCTGTTCGCTGTTCACTTTCACTTTTTTTCCCGACTCCTCAACTCTCTTCACTTTCGTCCGCCACACCTCTCCGCCTTCCACCAACCCCCCTTCATTACCCCGATCTGTTCCGGGACCTCGCAATTCACAAATTAAGCACTAGGTGTATGACCATACACAATAAATGCGCAATATAAATACATATTACATTACATTACAGTATTCTTTGTTTTTAGGATATCATTAAAGTAGTGTGCTCCAAAACTGTGACAACAGTCTCATGTAGGAGATATAAAACTCATATAAACATGTTTACATGTAAACAGTTTGTCACTTCCGCCTACTGTACATGGAGCAACCAATCAAATGCTCTCTAGTATCTGACATGCATCGCCCCCTTCTAGACGCTTTTTTCATTTGATGTACTTGAGCTCAACCACTTTCAGTGGCAGAGATGTGAGAAAACAATGCTAGTGGCTATTTGTTTTTTCAAAAAGAGGAGGGGCTACACTATGTTTCACCCTCTCTTTGGATTTTATCAAATAAAAATGCGCAATTATTTCAAAGCACTTCACAGGACCTTTACTACCTAATACCTATCTACTACCTTGAACATTCTAAATAATAAGCAAATTAGGAGTTAGGTAAAATCATAGTTGCGATAGTTTATTAAAGCAGAATTCACTCACTCCCTATCCTTTGGCTTATTAGTCTCTGATCTATCAGGCATCGCCACAACAGAATGATCTGCTGTTACTTTAGCATATGTTTCATGTGGCGGATGTGAGAATTGCATGTTAAAAATGTCTCAAGTCCCATTCATGCTCTGTTGTTCGCTCACCATCAGAGGTCACCCATTAACACTACACTTAGCGTTTGCCAATCCTGGTCCTTGCACTCCACCGATCTACATATTTTGGCATGTCTCTCTTTTTTTTAACACATCTGATTTTGATATCCAGCTCATAAGGCAGGGGTGTCCACACTCAGTCCTGGAGGGCCGGTGTCCTGCTGAGTTTAGCTCCAACCTGCTTCAAAACACCTGCCAGTATATCTAGTAAGAGCTTGATTAGCTGGTTCAGGTGTGTTTGATTAGGGTTGGAGATAAACTCTTCAGGACACCGGCCCTCCAGGACTGAGTTTGGACACCCCTATCATAAGGAGTGCTCCATGCACGAACTGTTTTTAGATTGACACGTCCCTACCCAGTGTGCATTGTTCCCTAGTCCCTTCTCCCACATTTTACCCTACCGGAGTATGAGAAATCTTTACTTCACCTTTTATTTCAGCAATTATTTATGGATATACACAATGACACTGCCTGCAGCATCTTATTAAAGAAGCATGAAGTGTGGCATAAATGTGCAATGTTGGGGCATGAGAACTGGGATTGAGAACTGGTGACATAAGGTGCGTCCCAAATCGCATACTTATGCACAATTCTACGCCATTTTGTAGTATAAATAGTGTAGTGCGTTCACACTGAAATCTCTAACAATAACAAGTGCACTTTAATTACCCAGATCCTACGAGAGTGATTTTAGCGCTCCCCGATGGTGGATGCGGTTATTCTTATGGCAGGTATTATTTGGTACTTTGATCATTTATTTCACTAATTTGGCAACCGTCAAACGTCATCAGAGAATTGGTTAGAATTTTCGCTTAGTAAAAAAAACATTAGTGTTCCATTTGGGACGACACTACATTTATATACTATGCTGTTGAGTGTGTAAGTGCATAAGTACATAGTGCATATATGCATAGTGTACCATTTGGCACGTAGCTATAGACTATCATGTCTCATACAAAACTATATTTCCCATTCTCCTTTGCACATTCCTGCACACACCCAATTAGCAGGCTATAAAACTGACTCTCAAACCCTTCCAGACCAAATATTGTATGCTCATATTTGTTCTTACTCTATCTGGCTAAAACGAAGCCAGTTACAGTTGTCTGTATAAATTATTAGTCTAGTGTAGTCTGATTTCCTGTTTTTTTTTTTTTATTCTTGCTCATGTTTTTGTATTTTTCTTTTGTCTTAAGCTTCAGATGCACTGCACTTTCCTCCCCCATAGACTTCCATTCATATGCATGCAAATGCAGCAGACCAGAAACAAAAAGTGTACATCAAGTTTTGAATGTCGCTGCATTTGAATGTTTAGGTTTGGTAAACTCTGACCTACGATTTCACATCATGTGAATGCATGAGAGCAGTAGAAGATCAAAACTCTGTACAGAAATGTAAAACATTGAGCGAGGACCAGTTTTAAGAAAGATTCCTCTGGTGTGACCTTGGCTTTATCATATTTTGAACTTGTCGGCACCTCACTCAAATTTTAGCCTGTTCTCTCATGTTAATCTCTAGCCTAGCCTTCTTGGATTATGTATTTAATTCAATTCACCTTTATTTGTATAGCGCTTTTACAATATAGATTGTGTCAAAGCAGCTTCACATAGAAGATTATAGTGAATTGAAACAGTGTCAGTTCAGTTTTTAGTGTTTAAGTTCAGTTCAGTTTAGCTCAATTCAGTGTGGTTTAATAATCACTACTGAGAGTCCAAACACTGAAGAGTAAATCCATCGATGCGCAGCTCTACAGATCCCGAACCATGCAAGCCAGTGGCGACAGCGTCGAGGAAAGAACTTCACCAATTGGCGAAAGTGAAGAATTTAAAAAACCTCGAGAGAAACCAGGCTCAGTTGGGCACGACCATTTCTCCTATGGCCAAACGGAAACGTCTCATGCTCTCCACTCTTCCATGACCACCACAGCAGCTGCTCAGGATACGGCCTGGTCCAGGATTATGAAAACCTTGGGATCATCATAGCAATGTATGCCATTGCTAAACCACGCTTGTTCAAGAAGTCCTCTTTATCTCAATTATATAACATTTCAGCATTGATATCGCAATATGCACGTCTGTGGTTCGGTTCATTTGGTCTGGACCAAGGGCAACAAATGATACATTGTAGCATTTTTCTGCTGTTTTGGGTCCCTTTCACACCACACTGATTGTTTGGGCCGAACCAATTGAAAAGAACCAAAATGCAGTCATCTGACAAAACCCACATCACTCGTTGGCCAGATGTTATTGAACATATTTCCTAAACTGCTTTTCGATTGGTCAAAGTTAGCATGCGGGAAAATGCCAATGGAACTCCCGCAAGTAAACAAACCGGCAGCCACAAAATGTCGCTGTGCTGGCTCATTGTATCCCTGGTAGTAGTAAACTATATAGTTTGTAAACATCTCTTTAGACAAACTATACATTTTGAAAATGAAGGCGTGAGGAGGCGTGAATTAATTTAGCTAAACTGCGACATGGTCATCTTCCGGAAATATTACCAACGATCCATCAGGTAATGTTTTCCCTCTCTCTCTTTGTTGGTAATGCGCTGTCAACAAATATTTTTCCTCCAAAGCCCATAAGATGGGACAGCGCATTGGACTACGGCAGCTGGATTAGTCCAAAAAGGCGCAGCACTTTAGCGGTTGTTTATCCGGATAAGTTCGTATCTTGTTCTCACCACAAACGAACCGCTCCAGGGTTTGTTTGAAAGGTTTTCTGGTCCACATTTGGTGTGCACTCGAGTGCGATTGCTACATTGACATCTGCCCAAACGAACCGCACCAAGAGGGAAAACGAACTCTAGTGCGATTCAACCGAACTAAATAAGGCAGGTGTGACAGCACGCTTAGTTGACCAGGATCCACATTTGAAAACACTTCTGATTTATGGAGTCACTGCGAAGTTGAAATCTAAAGTTACCAAACTTGTGTGTTTTTAGGGTGAGCCTTTCAAGTCGGTTTAAAGTATTCAGGCAGAAATTACATTTTCTGAATGTAAAATTCTTCGAAATGTTCTTATTGAATTTGTGTATCTCAATATTGCTAGACTTCCAGAAAATCATATAACACTGCTTTTTGTTTGTTTGTACAGTTGTCCCTTGCTCTACTCTATTTATCAATGCTTGTGAATGATGTATTCTATTTTATGTAAAATCATCCCAGTCTATCTAAAATTATGAGTTATTTCCAAATATAATTATCCATTGTATCTGGTAAAATTATAGTCAATATCGCAGTACATGTAGTAGATAGAATATTGTCCATTTTTTCCAATATCGTGCAGCCCTAATCAACAGTTTGCCTCTTATTTACTTCATCACTGATCAATAAAGCTATCAGATGCATCCGCACACTTTGTTTATGCCTTCGGTAACAAAAATAAAGTGTAGACTTTATTTGACTTACTGGATTGCGTAGAACATCCAATGAAGGCCTGCTCTTTTTTATACGTCCTGCCCACGTGTCTTTAGCGTAAAAGTCATATTTTGGCACGGGGTCGAGGGGATTGTAGATTGACATTTTTCCAATTTCCATTTTCTTGCCGAAATCAGCCTCTCCCATATCCACGGTCACGTCCCCATGATTAGGGGCATTGCTGTCCCGGCGCCGCAGTCCCGGGATTGCATTTCTGATGCGTTCAATATATTTGGCCATCGTCAAACTTTAGGTCATTCAACGCATTAATAAAAATCACAGTCGAGTCGAGATGATCAGACTGGGATGTCAGGAAATGAGTTTTCATATATACCCTAATAGAGCCTACATATTATCAACACACCCATTATTAGACATGTACACAAACACTGACTGGCAGTTCTTTGTATTGTGTTCTCTTTCTATCTTTGTAGCTTTCTTCAGAAATATCAACCGACTGGTTTCTCGAGATCTGTGTCAGAAATATGTCAAATACTTAGTTTATGTAGCAATAGTTTTGGAGGCCTGAATGTTCCTGAACACTAAAACACCCACTGAGAGCATCATAAATGAAGCATAGCATTAGTTCTGGCAGGTCATGTTAATGTAGCTCACAATCTGGTAAAGAGTCTCAAGTGATACACTTTTACTTTTAGGAATACAATGCTTATCGATGCTTAAGGAGTGTTTGCCCAGAACAGAAACACAGCCCAACCAAAACATGCATGCTAATTATAGTTTACCTTTGATAATAGTGGTCTTGACAGAAATTAAGACGCTGGAGCACAAAACCAGTTTTACATTGCATGAGTATATGTTTGGCAACACATTGTATGAGTCAAAATTGTTGACTAAAAATTAATTAATGCCCATAATCATTAGGAAATTAAGCAAAAATCATGTTCCATAAAAACATTTAGTAAATTTAGCTTTAAATATATCAAAGCTTGATCTTTGATTAGTAACATGCATTGCTAATCACTTCATTTACATCAATTGAAACATGATTTTCTTGGTACACTGTAAAAACATCTGGTAATGCACAGTTTCTGTGTTTTGTGTGTTTTGCGTTTATTTCCTTTTGTGAATTGCATTATGGGATGTTGATCTCTGCTCTGTCCACTTTTGATGTTGAAAATTTAACAAAGTGACTTTTATTGACATTTTAGCAGTTTGAAATAATGTACAAGAAATAATGTATAAAGAATAAAGTCATCTGGAATGGCAAAGAAAGCGTTCTTGCAGGACTCCCAGAGTTCATCAAGATTCTTTGTGTTCATCTTCAATGCCTCCTCCTTCATCTTACCCCAGACATGCTCAATAATATTCATGTCTGGTGAATGGCCTGGCCAATCCTGAAGCACCTTGACCTTCTTTGCTTTTCAGGAACTTGATGTGGAGGCTGAAGTATGATATTCTGTGGTTTGTAATGTAATGGGCAGCACAAATGTCTTGATTCCTCAGGCTGTTGATGTTGCCATCCACTCTGCAGATCTCCCACATGCCCCCATGCTGAATGTAAACAAACCATGATTTTTCCTTCACCTAACTTGACTGATTTCTGTGAGAATCTAAGCTTAAAAATTGTTGGAAGAAAGATCATGGTCCCATAATGCAATTCAAAAGCATCATAAATGGGGAAAAATAGAAACATGAATCACAAAAAATGAAAAACTGCTAATTTATGGATATTCTTTACAGTGTATTTATATTATTTTAAACCCTCAGATTGTAGAATTTCAAATAGTTGTATCCTGGAGAAATATTGTCCTATCCTAACAAACCATGCATCAATGGAATTCCTATTTATTGATAAAATATATGAGGTATAAATCTCAATTAAAAAAAAAAACAATTACACCTACTAGTTTTTTTTTTGTGGTCCAGAGTAGCAAATTACTAGATTATCTTCCAACCCAGGCTCATTCTGAAAAGGTACCCCTATGTACATTTCTGGAGAGCGCCAAATACGTCCCAGGAGCTACATTATTTTTTTGCAATTTTTGTTTTCATGAATCCACCAGAGGCCGCTGTGTACGCTTTTTGAGATCTCAAATTTCTCTCTTCATTCACACCTGCTCTTCTCATGTAAATCCACCAGAGATGTCGACTGACTTGACTGACTGACCGATCCCACCCACCTCTTTACCTTAACCCAACCCGATATTGTTTTAAAAAGCACTAATTGCGTTCGTTCATTTTAACAACTAAATACGTACCTCTGGCTACATAATTTATGATCTCCAGAATTGTATATGGGGGTTCCTTTTCAGACTGAGCCTACAGTGTTGTTATCTTCATTAGTTCAAATAACTTGCACTACTTAACTGGTATAGCATTAAAACTAATCATAACCACAAAGTCTGAGTATATGCTGTATTTTAATATATCAACAAAAATGACATTAAATTGAGAGGCTTATTTTTCCAAGATTAATAAAAGGTTGAACCTAGGATCCAGGAGGAACAATTCGGCTTTCGTCCGGGCCGTGGTACACTGGACCAACTCTATACCCTCACCAGGGTGCTCGAGGGTTCATGGGAGTATGCCCAACCAGTCCACATGTGTTTTGTGGACTTGGAGAAGGCGTTCGACCGTGTCCCTCGTGGCATTCTGTGGAGGGTGCTCGGGGAGTATGGGGTCAGAGGCGCTCTGTTAAGGGCCGTCTCGTCCCTGTATGAACAGAGTAGGAGTCTGGTTCGCATTGCCGGCAATAAGTCAGACTTGTTTCCAGTGCATGTTGGACTCCGGCAGGGCTGCCCCTTGTCTCCAATTCTGTTTATAATTTTTATGGATAGAATTTCAAGGCGCAGCCTGGGGCTGGAGGGGGTCCGGTTGGGGGACCACAGAATCTCATCTCTGTTATTCGCAGATGATGTTGTTCTGTTGGCTTCATCGAACATGGACCTTCAGCATGCACTGGGGCGGTTTGCTGCCGAGTGTGACGCGGCTGGGATGAGAATCAGCACCTCCAAGTCCGAGGCCATGGTGCTCCACCGGAAAAAGGTGGTTTGCCAACTTCAGGTTGGAGGAGAGTCCTTACCCCAGGTGGAGGAGTTCAAGTATCTCGGGGTTTTGTTCACGAGTGAGGGAAGGATGGAACGTGAGATTGACAGGCGGATTGGAGCAGCGGCAGCAGTAATGCGGTCGATGTACCGGTCCGTCGTGGTGAAGAAGGAGCTAAGCCGAAAGGCAAAGCTTTCGATTTACCGGTCAATCTACGTTCCTACTCTCACCTATGGTCATGAGCTTTGGGTCATGACCGAAAGGACAAGATCTCGGATACAAGCGGCTGAAATGAGTTTTCTTCGAAGGGTGGCAGGGCGCACTCTTATAGATAGGGTGAGGAGCTCTGTCACTCGAGAGGAGCTCAGAGTAGAGCCGCTGCTCCTCCACATCGAGAGAAGTCAGTTGAGGTGGCTCGGGCATCTGTTTCGGATGCCTCCTGGACGCCTTCCTAGGGAGGTGTTCCAGGCATGTCCCACCGGGAGGCGGCCTCGGGGAAGACCCAGGACACGCTGGAGGGACTATGTCTCTCGGCTGGCCTGGGAATGCCTCGGGATCCCCCCGGAGGAGCTGGAGGAAGTGTCTGGGGAGAGGGAAGTCTGGGGTTCTCTCCTAAGACTGCTACCCCTGCGACCCGGCCCCGGAAAAGCGGCAGAAAATGAATGAATGAATGAATAAAAAAAGCAGACCCAGCAGTAGTAGTAGTCAATAGTTCTCATTCAGAATGAGTGTATAAAACTGCTTTATGACATTACTTTTGAATGGCATTTGTTGAGAAAAGCTAGTTTTGGCAGACAATTGTATCTCTGAGCATAATTGCTGAAATGACTTCAGAAATATAATTTGAAAAGCAGGAAACTTTAAAAGTGTATTATTAATGTCACCGCTGTCCAAGAATAACAAGCAATATATTAAAGAGGTATAGTTTACATATCATAATTACAATCCCAAAGATTTGCTTCTCATGCTCTCCTGTCTTTACACATGATTATTTAATGATTACTTGAACCTTTTTCCAAATAGGCAAGTTTACAGAGATTGAGTCATGGATCTTACTGCTCACTATCTCCCTCTGTAAAACTGTTTGCATTGTGAAAAAACTAATAAAAACATTTCACTGAACTGAAACTCGACATCAATGAAAAAAACGGTCATTATGACAATGCATAAAGTGTAATAGCGAGATAATGGATGGCGTGGAAATGTAAAGAGAACACTTTTATGATGTTTTCATTTTTATTAGATGGGATGCATGTAAAGCAGCTTGTTTTCATACACTGTAAACCTGATGAGTTCATGGTGCTCAAAATATTTGTGACCGTGTTCCCACAGGTCATGGAATTTCTGCAATATCATGGATTGATTCCAGACATTGAAAGTCAGGGACATGTATACATTACTTTTCATGAAATATGTCATGAAATATGAGGGAATTTGTCATTTTAAATTTGACTTCCCATTTATCATAGTATTTTTTTTCTGTACCATTATAGTTATTTTGTAATTGGCTATTTTTTCAATTGCATTCCGTTTCATTCCTTGCCCACTTATCAACAAGCAATCAATTGTAGTCACCAAGCTGTACTCGTTAAAATACAGTAACACTTTGTTACAATTAATCAAGTGTATTTGTCTGCGGACTGCAAGACGGGGCTGTAACATGAAGAGACATAACTTGTAGTAAGTTAGAGGCGTAACTTGCAGTTATCAAGATCCCATTGAACCAGGCGAGATCTCACAATGAGATGTTGTTGGCAAGATGGTGGGATTCTTCCATCCGTTTTGTCATGACAGTTAGCTTACTCGGCGTCGCCCCCTGTGGTTGCACAGTGAACAGTACAAAGCCGAGCACGTCAAGTATGAAAGCCTCCGCAACTCGCGGGTGTACGTTATTAACTGTGATGGTTGGGTTTAGGGTTGGGGTAGGTGTAGACATTAATAACTGTGATGGTTGGGTTTAGGATTGGGGTAGGTGTACATGTTAATAGCTGTGATGGTTGGGTTTAAGGTTGGGGTAGGTGTAGACATTAATAACTGTGATGGTTGGGTTTAGGATTGGGGTAGGTGTACATGTTAATAGCTGTGATGGTTGGGTTTAAGGTTGGGGTAGGTGTAGACATGAATAACTCTGATGGTTGGGTTTAGGTTTGGGGTAGGTGTAGACATGAATAACTCTGATGGTTGGGTTTAGGTTTGGGGAAGGTGTAGACATTAATAACTATGGTTGGGTTTAAGGTTGGGGTAGGTGTAGACATTAATAACTATGATCGTTGGGTTTAGGTTTGGTGAAGGTGTAGACGTTAATAACTATGGTTGGGTTTAGGGTTGTGGTAGGTATATACATTAATAACTGTTATGGTTGGGTTTAGGGTTGGGGATGGTGTACACGTTATTAACTGTGATGGTTGGGTTTAAGGTTGTGGTAGGTATATACATTAATAACTGTGATGGTTGGGTTTAGGGTTGGGGATGGTGTACACGTTATTAACTGTGATGGTTGGGTTTAAGGTTGGGGTAGATGTATATGTTAATAACTGTGATGGTTGGGTTTAGGTTTGGGGTAGGTGTATATGTTAATAACTGTGATGGTTGGGTTTAGGTTTGGTGAAGGTGTAGACATTAATAACGGTGATGGTTGGGGTTAGGGTTGGGGATGGTGTACACGTTATTAACTGTGATGGTTGGGTTTAGGTTTGGTGAAGGTGTAGATGTTAATAACGGTGATGGTTGGGGTTAGGGTTGGGGATGGTGTACACGTTATTAACTGTGATGGTTGGGTTTAAGTTTGGGGTAGGTGTATATGTTAATAACTGTGATGGTTGGGTTTAGGTTTGGTGAAGGTGTAGACATTAATAACTATGGTTGGGTTTAGGGTTGTGGTAGGTATAGACGTTAATAACTGTGATGGTTGGGTTTAGGTGTAGACAATAATATGTACAGCGCCATCTTTCCAGCAACATTGACACATCTCCATAATTTTAAGTTACGCCTCTAATGTACAAGAAGTTACATCCCTAAGGCCCCTTCATCTTATGCTTCTGTCTTGCAGTCCGCAGACAGACACTACTTCAATTAATGGCAATAACAAGCCATTAACTAACACTACTAGCTTAATAAACTACTAATTAGCTGTTTATTAATAGTTAGTAAGGTAGAGGTTGGGTTTAGGTGTTGGGTAGGATTAGGGATGTAAAATAATATCATACTTTATAACTACTAATGAATATTTAATATCTTATAATAATATGCAGGTAATAGGCCAGTAAATAGCATGTATTGTGACCTAAACTAAAGTGTTACCTAAAATACTATATGTGGCTGTGTTTTGTTCGCTCAACCAGTCCCTCCTGGATTTTGCGGGTAAAAATTTTTTATTGCAGGTAAATTGTATTGCTGTGACCTAAAATGACGACTTTTCTCAACTGTTGACTATTTTGTGTTGTTTTTCTGTGAACATATACACAAATGTAGGTAAATTTAAGGTACAATTAATTATATATTTAAACCAATAGCTATAATTTTTTAACTCAAACTCCTAAATAATAGTTATTAGGGGAGTTGGGTTGAGGTGTTGGGTAGTATTAAGGATAGAGAATGTTTGACAATATTTGTGCCATTTTGTGTGTTGTTTTGCTTTGAAATGTGATATACACAACTTTTTGACATCAAGAACCATTAGTCTCTATAATTTCTATAAAGGGAACACTGAGAGATAACAGAAAGTGTTTACCTTCTAATCATGAAGTTAAAGAAGTTGCTACACTTTATTATAAGGTACAATTATTGATATTAACCAATAACTGTTACTCTTGACTATATATGCACCTAATTAATACTTATGTATTGGTAGGATTGGCAGAACTTTTGACAGTATTTGTGCCATTTGGTGTGTTGTTTTGCAATGTGGTATACACAAATGTTCACATTTTAGTTCTTGATTATATTTTTGACCTCAATATATATAGGGAACACTGAGAGAAACAGAGAGAAAGTCTTTACCTCCTAACCATAAAGTAAATTAAGTGGTCACACTTTGTTTTATGGTATAGTTCTTGATATTTTTAAACCAAATAACTCTGTTTTTTACTCAAACTCAAAATTAATAGTTAAGATTGTTGAGTTGAGGTATTGGTTGGATTAGGGATGTAGAATAACATCATGGAGAATTTTTTACGACAATATTTGTGCCATTTTTTGTGTTGTTTTGCTTTAAAATGTGATATACCAGCCTGATCTCACGAGGAAAAAGTATTTTACGTTTTGTCAGTTTAGTGGCTAATTCGTACAAGTTGAGTCGTATGAAAATATACGATTTTTGAAAAGGAGGCGTGGAACCTAAGCAAATCGTACAAAATTGAACGAATTAGATCATACAAATTCATACAACTTAGCCACTAAATCAAAAAGTTACAAATTGCCGTAAGATAGGGTTGGATATGCACAACTTTTTGATATAAAGAACCATTAGTCTATATAAAGGGAACACTGAGAGATAACAGAAAGTGTTTACATTCTAACCATAAAGTTAAATAAGTTGTTACACTTTATTTTAACTTGCAATTATTCAATATTATAAACCATTAACTGTTAATTTTGACTCTATAAACTCCTAATAATACATATTATGTTTTGGTAGGATTGGCAGAATGTTTGGCAATATTTGTGCCATTTTGTGTTGTTTTGCATTGAAATGTGATATAACAGCCTGAACTCACAAGGAAAAAGTATTTTACGTTTTGTCAGATTAGTGGCTAATTCGTACGAATTCATACGAGTTGACTCGTACGAAAATGTTGGATTTTAAAAGGAGGCGTGGCACCTAACCCCACCCCTAACCCCAACCATCATTGGGTGATGAGCAAATCATACAAAATTGTATGAATTAGATCATACGAATTCATACAAATTAGCCACTAAATCAAAAAGTTACGAATTGCTGTGAGATTGCTTTGGATATGCACAACTTTTTGATATAAAGAACCATTAGTCTATATAAAGGGAACACTGAGAGATAACAGAAAGTGTTTACATTCTAACCATAAAGTTAAATAAGTTGTTACACTTAATTTTAACATGCAATTATTCAATATTATAAACCATTAACTGTTAATTTTGACTATAAACTCCTAATTAATACATATTATGTATTGTAGGATTGGCAGAATGTTTGACAATATTTGTGTCATTTGGTGTGTTGTTTTGCAATGTGATATGCACAAATGTACACATCTTAGTTCTTGATTACATTTTTTTTTACCTCAATACATAACAGGAACACTGTGAGAAACAGAAAGTCTTTACCTCTTAACCATAAAGTTAAATAAGTGGTCAGGCTTTATTTTATGGTACAGCTGTCGATATTAATAAACCATTAACTATTTTGACTGTATAAACTCCTAATTAATACATATTATGTATTGGCAGGATTAGCAACATGTTTGACAGTATTTGTGCCATTTCGTGTGTTCTTTTGCAATATGATATGCACATATGTGCTCATCTTAGTTCTTGATTAAATTTTTGACCTCAAGAACCATTGGTTTTTATCAATTATATAAAGGGAACACTGAGAGAAACCAAGAGAAAGTCTTTACCTCTTAACCATTAAGTTAAATTAGTGGTTACACATTATTTTAGGAGACAATTCTTGTTAATTATAAACCATTAACTTTGAATTTTGCCTCAGTAATAGCTCCTAATTAGGACTTATAAAGGTAGTTGGGTATCGTAATAAGAAACACGCAGATATGTGCTTTAAGTATTAATAAAGACACTATTTATTGTTGAAAATTGTCTTATTTCTATTAAGTACACTACTTTTTACACTATTGGACTGTAATGAACTCAAGTAGCGTAATTTAATTTCACTGTTGGGTTGTACAGTGTATGAAAGATAATGATTTGGACCAGCAGTACCAGTATAAGGGTGTCGTCTGATATCTGCTACTTTTGTTTGGTGTTCCCAATCGTTTGTTGTGTGTTGAAACATGGAAATGTTTTGTTGATGAGGCTTCATGATGATTGTTCCAACTATCCATAGCGCAGTATTTGGTAAACACACACCCACATCCCCCATCTAGCCAATCGAATGTCGGCATGCAGGCAGTGTTTACTGGAATTATCGTGCATATCATGAGGGCAAAATATGGATGGCTGAAGGATATGTAATTTATAGAGTGGACATCAGCCAATCAGTTAGTGCTTTTGTCCATTCCTAGAAATTATATTTCAAAGAGCACTTGAGTCAACAATCAGAACGAGCACAATAAACCTTTCCCACAGTTTATACAACTTTCATAGAACCGCACGCCATAAAGACGTTCATAAAAGGTTTATGTTTATGAACCGTAAAGGGAGTTGCTGTGGCTTTTTTGTCATTTATTGGGCACATTCTTCAAAAAAGGAGCCAAAATGTGTTGTTGTTTTTGTATTTGGGACTCTTGTGTAAGTGACCTTGTAAGACTCGAAGCGTCATCTCTGTTAACAAGTACAAAGAAACCCAAGAACAAGAAATCATAATGGTGAATGGTCATATAATGATGCCTTGACTGTACAATGGGAATCAATATATGGAGAATGAATATATTCATGATAAACGAAGAATTATTAAATTGAGAAATAATATATGGAGAGTAAATGGAGAGTTAACACATGGGGAATAAATTGAGAATTAATATATGGATAATTAATTTATGGAAAACAAAAGGACCACCAATGTGTGGATAATAAATGTAGAAATAATATACGGAGAATAAATTGGAAAATAAACTTGAGGTTAAATGGAGAATAAATAGAAAATCAATATATGCAGAATAAATTGCTAAATAAATGGAGAATTAACATATGGACAATAATTTGAGAATCAATATATGCAGAATAAATTGCTAAATAAATGGAGAATTAACATATGGACAATAAATTGATATGCAGAATAAATTGGAAAATAAAATTGTGATCAAATGGTTGAAAAACTAGTGAAATAATATATGTAGAATTAATTGTGAATCAATATACAGTTGAAGTCAGAATTATTAGCCCTCCTTTTATTTATTTTTTTATTTTTTAAATATTTCCCAAAAGATGTTTAACAGAGCAAGGAAATTTTCACAGTATATGTTCAGAAGAAAACTATGAGTGAAACTATATTGAACTTTTTCAAATTGCTCTGATGAAACTTCAAGTTCAATTGTCAAAACATCAGTAGATATGCCAGCTCTGTCTATGTGTGCACCAAAGGACTGGAACAGCCTTTTCGAACACTGGTCATACATGTTTTGTTGATACTGTCTGTACTAATAAAAATGATAAAGTCTATTTGGCATATTGTTGCATTTTAAAAACTGAATGAATTGTGGAAGTGGTGAACGTTTTCAAATAAAATGTTTTTTTTTTTTTTGTAATTTACAGTCTTTTTTTTTTTTACTTTTTGCCATATTTACACTCAAGAGAGTTGAATAAAATAACAATATATGGAAGCAATAAAATTACACCGAACACCAAAATAAGATTTATTTTACACTGGGCGGTGTTAAATATAGTTACATTTTTTAACTCTGCCCAGAGTTAAAATTAACCCTAATGTCGGTGTCAATGTGCCAACACTTTTGAAAGTGTTGATCTAACTCTGTTGGGAGCGGACCCCATGAGACACTTTCAAAGTGTTGAAATTAACTACCTCAGAGTTGTTTTGGGTCCCCATATTTTGTTGTGTATGTCTGATAATATTTTTTCTTCTGGAGAAAGTCTTATTTGTTTTTATTTCGACTAGAATAAAAGCAGCTTTTAATTTTTTTTAAAGCCATTTTAAGGTCAATACACAGCAAAAAAAAAATCAGAGTACATTTAACTCAATTTGAGTTTCTTAACACTCCTTGAGTGTACATATGACTCCCTCCATTTTGGAGTTAAAATAACACTTTCTAAAGTGTGAAATTTGTACATTACTCACAGAGTTCATTTTAACACAGTAAGAGTTTATTCTTACATCGAACTGGAGTGTGTGTTACCCTTCAAAGTGTTAATATATTACTTTTTTTCCCTATATTATTAATTGGTGTGTGTGTGACAGATAACAGTGATCAAATATGTTAAAAAATAGTTTTCATTTATTAAATGTTTATTAATCTTTTCAGAAATAATTTCAATACATTCAACTCTTTGCATTTTAAAATGCAACAAGACATGTTTCAAGTTTAACTAAAACATTCTGGTTTGATCACTATTTGTCTGAAAGAACCGGTTTGAGTAAAAAAAACTGGACTTCCCATTACTAGTGGGAAATACACCGCATATTGGGTTAAAAGTTTAACACTGAAAAAAAACTTAAATATACGCTCTTTTTTTTCTTGGAATAAAATGTACTCCAGTTTAACACTGAACAAAACCCAAAAAAATCACACTGTATATTTAACACTGGAATTTTTGCTGTGTATTATTAGCCCCTTTTATTCAGGGGGGTTAAAAATGAAGAATAAATAGAGAATTAATATATCGAGAAAAAAATTGGAAAATAAATAATATATGGAAAACACATTTGAGAACAAATGATGAATGCACAACTGATATATGGAGAATAATTTGAGTCAATATAAACTCCCAGTTCATTCATGTTGTCCCAACACAAATCCATTAAGTTAACATGACTCATTTGAATGGATTGAACAGAAAACAATTAGGTTTCCCTCTAAAAGATCTCCAGAATTGTGTTGTTTGGCTCATCATAAGCAAGTAGTTTAAAGAATAAATTGAGAATAAATGAATATAATGCAATAAATTGAGAAATAATTTATGGAGAATTAATTGAGAAGTGATATATGGAAAATAAATTGGAGAATAATTAATATATGGATAACAAAATTAATGAAGAATAAATGGAGAATAAATGGACAACCAATATATAGATAATAAATGAAGAAATAATATATGCAGAATAAATTGGAAAATAAATTGAGAACCAATACATGGAAAATAAACTACAGAATAGATGGAGAAAGAATATATGGATAATTCACTTATAAAGAATCAATTGAGAATAAATGGACCACCAATATATAGGTAATAAATGTAGAAATATTATATAGAAAAAAATGTGAGAATAAGTTGAAAATAATATATGCAGATTAAGTTGGAAAATAAAAAAAGACTCTATATATGCAAATTATATTTGAGAATAAATTAAGAATCAATGTATGCACTGTAAAAAAATCTTAGTTGCCTTAAATTTTTAAGCTGAATGAAATTAACCTTATACCATTGCACTTATATTTTGTAAAACTAACTTAAAACAGCTTGCGTAAATTACTAAACTACGTTAATCATGTTCTAGCTTAATTTTATAAGTTACAATGAACTAAAAAACATGCTGTCATGACTAATTTATAATTTTTTTTTTTACAGTGTGGAGAATAAATTCACAATCAATATATAGAGAATCAATATATGGAGAATCAATATATGGAGAATCAAAAACTTTCAGAATAAATGGAGAATCAATATATGGAGAATCAAAAACTTTCAGAATAAATGGAGAATCAATATATGGAGAATCAATAACTTTCAGAATAAATGGAGAATCAATATATGGAGAATCAATAACTTTCAGAATAAACGGAGAATCAATATATGGAGAATCAATAACTTTCAGAATAAACGGAGAATCAATATATGGAGAATCAATCAATATCAATAGCCAGAACAATGTCAATCTGAAATGTGGTTAAGACCTTTAATAGTTTTTTTTTTATTCTGTTGACAGAATCTACATCGTAAAAAAGCGCTATGGAAATAAAAGTGACTTGACTAGGAAAAAAAAACAATCATTCAATACTGGTGATTAAAGTAATTTGTATCTGAGATAAGCAGCACACAGATGATTGCGCATTGTTGATGCTGTGATTATTCAGGCTGATGCGTGATGATTGTTCTTCATTTTATGAGAACTTTAAAGCTTCATAAATAGACGCAGTGATTTCTCGTATTGGTGTACACACGGCGCTACTTCAGGTGTGTATTTCTGTCTGATTTGTTGTGTTTTTCAACAGCGTTGGACCCCAAACAGAAACACAGTGACTGTGCGAAAGACGAATCAGCTTTCTGAAAATTACTTTCATGTAAACAGAGGAGAATGTTGAGTTTCTGGTATTATGTAGCGTTCAGCTTTCTAGAAGGTCGAACACCAGCTGAAAACATGTTTCATGAACTCTGAGATTCTGAGCATTGTGTGTTTCCTAAATGTACATTTATTTTAAAATATCACCATGTAGTTAATAATACCATTCCTGTACTTAAATCATTTTAACTTCCTTATTTAATGATGCATGTATTTTTATAAACTCTGTATACTGTATTAGAGGCTGTGGAAAATTCCACTCTCACTATTAAGATTTGAAATATATAACAATTAAAATGTACCACCCGCGCAGAAATCAACAACACAACTGGGTTGTAACGTATGTTGCCAGATTGAGGTAAAAAAAAATCTTTGAGATTTTAATATTTTGTTAATTGTGTGAGGGAATGAACTTCATACAAGATCTAGCGACTTGACAAACATGGGCAAAATGTGATTTGTTTTTGCAATTAGAATGGGTCATACAAATTACAGGAGTTTCCCAGGAGAAATAACAAAATGGGAGGGTGGCGGGAGATGGGTGTGAAATACAGGAGACTCCCAGGAAAAAAACGAGAGTGTTGGCAAGTATGCATTAGAGGGCACTGAGTCTTAAGGCCGATTTATACTTCTGCGTCAAGCGCACGCGTATGCTACGGCGCAGCCTACGCGTGGACGCATAGCCCCTCGCCGTGGCCGTCGGCGTCGTTGACGTGCACCTCTCAAAAAATGTAACGCGTACGCGTAGCGCAAGCTCTGTGATTGGTCGGCTTGGTAGCGCTGACGAGTGTGGGTGGAGGTGAGAGCCGCGCGCCCGATGCAGCGAGTGTTTACAAGTGTGAAGTCCCGTGAAGGAGCTCCACATGGAGACTGTTGTTTTGTGTTTACCTCATGATTAAAGTTGTTTCACGTCCGACGGTTCCCGCCTCAAGATGAGCGAGTTTGAGCCACTTGTACATTAAGGAAGTGTTCAGAAAAAAACAAAAAACCTCGCAAAGAAATTCGACACAGAGGAACATAAACACCTACTGCCAGCTAGTGTTTCGGAAGTGTATTGCAGAGAAACAGAAACAGCGCGCAGAAGTATAAATGCACGGCTACGTGCGAGGCTTGCGCCGTGGGTTACGGCGATCACTTGACGCAGAAGTATAAACCAGGCTTTACATGTTTGTTTGTCTTTGGACTTCACATCCCATGTTCTGTTTTTTCTTTGATTTGTGTCATTGTACTCATCTGTCTATCATTAACCTGTTTAGTTTGGTGCATACTTAAGCCTCTTGTGTTTGCCCTACTGGGTGTCCAGATTTTTCTACTAGCTTTCTTGTTTTTCTTAGAATGTTTGTCCTATTGCTTTGGCTTATCATTCATTCATTCATTTTCTTTTCGGCTTAGTCCCTTTATTTATCTGGGGTCGCCACAGCGGAATGAACCACCAA
Organism: Danio kyathit; assembly: GCA_903798195.1. NCBI lineage: Eukaryota > Metazoa > Chordata > Actinopteri > Cypriniformes > Danionidae > Danio > Danio kyathit. Next base: position 3,143,234 of record LR812525.1, on the reverse strand, counting down.
CTTATCCAGCACGATTTTACGCAGCGGATGCGCTTCCAGCCGCAAACCATCTCTGGGAAACATCCACACACACTCATTCACACTCATCTCAGTGTAATTGTTTTATGTTTAATCCACTTCAGTTTGTAAAAACTGTTAGGTTAACCTAATCGATTTGTTTTGGGACAACTTAAAGGAATTGTGTGGATACCATCATTTTTTACTGTTATTTGGGCTGAATTTAAACAAAAACAATTAAGTTAAACATTAATAAATTTAATTTGTTAAATTAAAAATTTTGTTTAACGGAGAGCAGATTTCTTCAACACATTTCTAATCATAATAGTTTTAATAACTCATCTCTAATAACTGATTTATTTGATCTTTGTCATGATGACAGTAAATAATATTAGACTAGATATTCTTCAAGACACTTCTATACAGCTTAAAGTGACATTTAAAGGTTTAACTAGGTTAATTAGGTTAACTAGGCAGGTTAGGGTAATTAGGCAAGTTATTGTATAATGATGGTTTGTTCTGTAGACTATCGAAAACAAATATAGCTTAAAGGTGCTGTATGTAAGTTTTTTTACTCTTCTAAAGCATAAAAATACCATAATATGTGTGCAGATATTTAAGAAGCATCCCAAGTGAACATACTTGTTTAACTGAAAAACAATGCTGAAGTCAGATATTCTGCTTTGAAAATGGTTTTTCCGTGCCGGAACGCTGTCTTTGTTTAGGTAATTTTCACATGCACATGCCAGTTTAGCCAATTATATTTCAGCACTCCGGGTTGCCTTGTTGGAAAACAGCGCATTTCATTCATTCATTCATTCATTCATTCATTCATTCATTCATTCATTCATTCATTCATTCATTCATTCATTCATTCAGAAAGGCTCTGAAAGCGTGCGTCCGTGACCGAAAAGGACAGTATGGGAGACAAGATTCAGTTCCACATGAGGTTATTAATAAGCAAATTACATAAATATTACGAACGTAAACATTAGGTGAGCAGGTTACATTGTAACCGCGTGTCCTAACAACACGCTGTGACGAGAGAGGCAGTGATCAGCTATTTGGCTGTTTGCACCAGACGAAACACGACAGAAATTTGAATACAGCCTTTCAGAAGCACAGAATATGCACTCACTCATGAAACGGTAAGGTTTAGAATCTGTTTAATACATGTTAACCCTCTTTAACATCATTAAATGTAAAATGGCATTCAAACTCATATTGTTAGCATTTAGCACTGAATAAAGCACACGAGATTTACCTGAGGTGATCACTGTCATAGGTTTCACAAGTTCAGCTGTGAGAAATAGAAGCCTTTTCTAATCATTCAATTCGAGGTGTTGGTTAGGACAAAAACTCCCTTTAATATGGAAAATATTCCCTCTATCGCGTGTCGTTGCTTTTATTTAGAACACAGTTTAAATCACTCGCTCCTTGTATTCAAACTGGCAACCCACGCTCACGTTTGTTTTGATCCAGGAGTGCAACACCTAGTTTAACCACTGGGTGTCAAACTTACATACTGCACCTTTAAAGGGGCTAATAATATTGACCTTAAAATGGTGTTTAAAAAATTAAAAACTGCTTTTATTCTAGCCGAAATAAAACAAATAAGACTTTCTCCAGAAGAACAAATATTATCAGACATACTTTGAAAATTTCTTTGCTCTGTTAAACATCATTTAGAAAATATTAAAAAAAAAAAAAAAAAATTTAAAGGGGGGCTAATAATTCTGACTTCAACTGTATATCTATATTTAGGTTTTACATTTTGCACATTTTTCTTATTCAATATTTTACCAAAACAACAAGCTAAATATTTCAGCAGGCACCATCAAAACAACATCAAATTGACCTCAAACATGACGTAAAATAAAACACATCAAAAATGCTAATCGATTTGATGTCAAAACCTTGATGTCCATTTGAGATCCACAAATGCCCTTTTGACCACCAAAATAACAACACAATTTATAATAATTTATTATAATATTATAAAACTTTTGTTCATCTAAAAGCTTCAATTACAAATTTACCCTGAATTTTTTTAACCCTACATTGCATGCAAATTACCTTGATGCTGAAACAACATCAAGTTGACATCTAGGCGATGCAGTGGCGCAGTAGGTAGTGCTGTCGCCTCACAGCAAGAAGGTCGCTGGGTCGCAGGTTCGAGCCTCGGCTAGTTGGCGTTTCTGTGTGGAGTTTGCATGTGCTCCGTGGGTTTTCTCCGGGTGCTCCGGTTTCAGTCAAAGACATGCGGTACAGATGAATTGGGTAGGCTAAATTGTCTGTAGTGTGTGAGTGGGAATGAGTGTGTATGGATGTTTCCCAGAGATGGGTTGTGGCTGGAAGAGCATCCGCTGCGTAAAACACATGCTGGATAAGTTGGCAGTTCATTCTGCTGTGGTGACCCCGGATTAATAAAGGGACTAAGCCGAAAAGAAAATGAATGAATGAAGTTGACATCTAATGTTGAAGAAAAAAAAAAAAAGTTAAATATTTCTTACAGGACAGTTATGGAATCGATTTTTGATGTTTTTTATGCCAATGTTAGATGTCAATTTGATGTTGTTTTGGCATCATGGCAGTCAATTGACAACACATTTATCTTCATTTTTAACAGGTTTTTTTTAATGCCGTTTTGACATCAAGGTTTGTGAAAAACAAATTACGCACACATGGATCAGGTTAATCTTATTTTCTTTGGTCTACCTTTGACAAATAATGAAGACTAGTCCGTTGTTATGATATTTCACTAATAGGGTAAGGACTTTTTGGCTAAATCATCACACAACTAAACGACATAACCACACACACACACAGACACACACTTACTTTGTAATAATTGTGTACTGATACAAACTTTAAGCAGCAGAGCCTGACACCTGCTGAAATGAGATCTACTGACCCAGAACCTATAATTAGCATGTTGTTGACTTGAGAAAATACAGCATGTAAGATCTCAGACAAGAGCGAGCGGTGAAAACAGAGACAGACAATAAGAAGTATTACTAACACAAGAACAAAGGAGAAATATTACCAAAACAAGAATAAATCTCAGAAGAAAACAGGAATATATGGAGAAGTATCGCTAAAACAAGAATGAATCCCAGAGGAAAACACAAAACTATGAAGAAGTATTACTAAAAGAAGAATACATGCCAGAGGAAAACACAAAATGAGAAGTATCGCTAAAACAAGAATATCAGGAAAGCAACAATAAGGAAGAATATCACTAAAACAATAATAAAATCCAGAGTAAAACACAAAAATATGGATACGTATTACTAAGACAAGAATAAATTCCAGTGGAAAACAGACTATGTGGACAAAACTGATTGACGAAATGTATTTTATTGACAATGAGTGTTACTCAACAAAAATAAATTGAGAGGACAACACAAAAAAAAATGGAGAATTACTGAAACAAGAATAAATCCCAGAGGAAAACACAACAATAAGAAGTATTTCTCAAGAATAAATCCCAGAGGAAAACACAACAATAAGAAGCATTTCTCAAGAATAAATCTCAGAGGAAAACACAACAATAAGAAGTATTTCTCAAGAATAAATCCCAGAGGAAAACACAACAATAAGAAGTATTTCTCAAGAATAAATCCCAGAGGAAAACACAACAATAAGAAGTATTTCTCAAGAATAAATCCCAGAGGAAAACACAACAATAAGAAGTATTTCTCAAGAATAAATCCCAGAGGAAAACACAACAATAAGAAGTATTTCTCAAGAATAAATCCCAGAGGAAAACACAACAATAAGAAGTATTTCTCAAGAATAAATCCCAGAGGAAAACACAACAATAAAAAGTATTTCTCAAGAATAAATCCCAGAGGAAAACACAACAATAAGAAGTATTTCTCAAGAATAAATCCCAGAGGAAAACACAACAATAGGAAATATTTCTCAAGAATAAATCCCAGAGGAAAACACAACAATAAGAAGTATTTCTCAAGAATAAATCCCAGAGGAAAACACAACAATAAGAAGTATTTCTCAAGAATAAATCCCAGAGGAAAACACAACAATAAGAAGTATTTCTCAAGAATAAATCCCAGAGGAAAACACAACAATAAGAAGTATTTCTCAAGAATAAATCCCAGAGGAAAACACAACAATAAGAAGTATTTCTCAAGAATAAATCCCAGAGGAAAACACAACAATAAGAAGTATTTCTCAAGAATAAATCCCAGAGGAAAACACAACAATAGGAAATATTTCTCAAGAATAAATCCCAGAGGAAAACACAACAATAAGAAGTATTTCTCAAGAATAAATCCCAGAGGAAAACACAACAATAAGAAGTATTTCTCAAGAATAAATCTCAGAGGAAAACACAACAATAAGAAGTATTTCTCAAGAATAAATCCCAGAGGAAAACACAACAATAAGAAGTATTTCTCAAGAATAAATCCCAGAGGAAAACACAACAATAAGAAGTATTTCTCAAGAATAAATCCCAGAGGAAAACACAACAATAAGAAGTATTTCTCAAGAATAAATCCCAGAGGAAAACACAACAATAAGAAGTATTTCTCAAGAATAAATCCCAGAGGAAAACACAACAATAAGAAGTATTTCTCAAGAATAAATCCCAGAGGAAAACACAACAATAAGAAGTATTTCTCAAGAATAAAATCCCAGAGGAAAACACAACAATAAGAAATATTTCTCAAGAATAAAATCCAGAGGAAAACACAACAATAAGAAGTATTTCTCAAGAATAAATCCCAGAGGAAAACACAACAATAAGAAGTATTTCTCAAGAATAAATCCCAGAGGAAAACACAACAATAAGAAGTATTTCTCAAGAATAAATCCCAGAGGAAAACACAACAATAAAAAGTATTTCTCAAGAATAAATCCCAGAGGAAAACACAACAATAAGAAGTATTTCTCAAGAATAAATCCCAGAGGAAAACACAACAATAAAAAGTATTTCTCAAGAATAAATCCCAGAGGAAAACACAACAATAAGAAGTATTTCTCAAGAATAAATCCCAGAGGAAAACACAACAATAAAAAGTATTTCTCAAGAATAAATCCCAGAGGAAAACACAACAATAAAAAGTATTTCTCAAGAATAAATCTCAGAGGAAAACACAACAATAAGAAGTATTTCTCAAGAATAAATCCCAGAGGAAAACACAACAATAAAAAGTATTTCTCAAGAATAAATCCCAGAGGAAAACACAACAATAAAAAGTATTTCTCAAGAATAAATCTCAGAGGAAAACACAACAATAAGCAGTAATACTAAAACCAAAACACTCAAAGGATGGAGTTTACACGAAAATATCTGCCTCTGGAATGGGAGGAGCGCTGGAGGAGAGAGAAGGAGCGCAGGAAAAGGATGATCGCAGAAGGAGGAGAGGAGTTTGAGGAGGAAGAGAAGCGACGGTTACAATGGATCGTTTCCTACAACGACAGCAGGATGGGAATGAAAGAGAAGGATGATGAACACGATAATGCGGAGGAAGATGAACCAACTCACAGGTATATTAGTTATCTAAGTGAGATCCTTCAAACGCTGTGGTAGATAAAGATGGAGGATGCTGACTATTTTTTTTTTCTTTCCATTCACACCTTTTGGTTCTTTTCCATCGATGCATTACTTACATTTAAACAGATTTACCATTCAGAATTTAAACTGAACATGCAAACCATTTTGTAAAGGGCTGGCTTCACTTTAAAGGTCCCCTGAAATGTTTCGTTCTATGTGTGACAATTTCAACTAAAACATGAAGAGAGGGCGGGACATAGAGGAGCTCCTCCCCTTTAAAAAACAGCCAATGGTGTGTTGTTTTTATCACAGTTCTGCCAGTGAAAGTGGATGAGCTCAAGCGCATCCGATAAAAAGCTAATTAGAAGAAGGGGGCGGGGCATGTCAGATACCAGAGAGCATTTGATTGGTCAGAAGTCTTGATAAGAAACTGAAGAGATGATGGCAATTTTTTTTTAAATGCTTCATTTAGTCAGTTGTGACAAACTGCAAGCTTTAGATGTTTATATCTTCAAAATGTGAATTATGTCACTGTATTACAGTAGAGCACACTAGATTATAGATATCCTTATGATTAACATAGAGATTCTCAGGGGCGGACTTAACCAATAAGCAAGGTAAGTAGCTGCTTAGGGCTCCGGGGAATTAGGGGCCCCTGACCAATGCCAAGAAGCCTATATTAATCATATAGCTCTTTTATACATTTTCTATATGTTGAGAAATTTGTCTATAACTTAAGATTTTAAGGTTATTACTTCTTTTCAAAACCGGGGGCCCCCATGAAAAATGGAATGTTCCTTCCGTACTGCACATGCGTGAGGTGTGAGCGATTCAACCAAAGACGCTGCCAGCCAGTGTTGCCAACTTCGTAACTTTTCAGTTCCCCCTATCGCCAAAATTTCAAAAAAGTGACCAGCGAATGTTTTTAGGTGTTACTGGACATTTTTAGAGGCTCTCATGTGCTGTACCGTTCCTAATGTTACTCTTCGCAACAAGCTGCGGGTGATGCCGTCGGTCTCTCCCCAACTCAGAGCACACAGTGCCACAAAGCCGTCACACCTGCAGCATTGAGAGCAGATCACTCCTCTGCATACCGGCGGCAAATGTTTTAGCAGTGCGAGGTATTTCCCTGGTACAGTCAATTCAGTTCAATTCACCTTTATTTGTATAGCGCTTATACAATGTAGATTGTGTCAAAGCAGCTTCACATAGAAGATTATAGTGAATTGAAACAGTGTCAGTTCAGTTTTCAGAGATTAAGTTCAGTTCAGTTTAGCTCAGTTCAGTGTGGGTTAATAATCACTACTGAGAGTCCAAACACTGAAGAGCAAATCCATCGATGCGCAGCTCTACAGATCCCAAACCATGCAAGCCAGTGGCGACAGCGGCGAGGAAAAAACTTCACCAATTGGCAAAAGTGAAGATTTAAAAAACCTTGTGAGAAACCAGGCTCAGTTGGGCACGACCATTTCCCCTATGGCCAAACGTCTTGTGCAGATCTGCAGTCTAGGCGCCGGAAGCTGGACGTCAGTGAAGACTCGTCTGTCCTTGAAGCGTCACAGGAATCAGTCTCATGCTCTCCATTCCACCATAACCACCACAGCAGCTCAGGATACGGCCTGGTCCAGGATTATAAAGACCTTGGGATCATCTCGTCGCTGGTCTTGGATCGCATCAGTGGTGCTGCATAGTCTGAGGGTCTCGGGATGAGTACCCCCAGGTGGAAATAGAGATTAAAGAGAATAATTAGCGTAGCTGCTGTTTATAGTGTATATAAACGAATTCAAACCTATCTGCTTCTTCTCTGTTTTACATGTAATAATTTAAATTGACAGTTTATTCTTTTCTTGCTGTTGTTCACAATCACAGAGATTTTAGTGACAGCAGTCTGTCAGCGTAAATGTAGGTAGAGTGTGCAAGAGTGAGAATTTTGAGAACATTTGGGGAAAAAGTAGAAATACAACATAGTTTGTGAACTTGTTTTTTTTTATTTGTGAATTTATTGCTTTTAATTTTACATAAGAAGATAAAGATTCCTTTAAATATTATATACACACAATGGTAGGGCCCCATGCCTAAAATTGCTTAGGGCCCCCAAATCACTAAGTCTGCCCCTGCTGATACTAACATCTATAAACCTTTATTTTGATTTCATGGGGAACTTTAACCTGAAAAAAATAATCAATGGAAAAAAAGGGACAGTTGTTGGCACCAATAGCATAGTGGTACTGTGAGCCAACATATACTGTAGCACTGATGTGCTTACGGTGACCTGAGTTTGATTCCCGGCTTGAGGTCCTTTGCCGACTTTTCTCCTCTCTTTGCTCCCAATGCTTTCAATTCACCTTTATTTCTATAGCGCTTTTACAATGTAGATTGTGTCAAAGCAGCTTCACATAGAAGATTATAGTAAATTAAAAACAGTGTCAGTCCAGTTTTCAGTGTGAGAGTTCAAACACTGAAGAGCAAATCCATCAATGCGCAGCTCTACAGGTCCTAAACCATGCAAGCCAGTGGCGACAGCGGCGAGGAAAAAACTTCACCAATTGGCGAAAGTGAAGATTTAAAAAACCTCAAGAGAAACCTGGCTCAGTTGGGCACGACCATTTCCCCTATGGCCAAACGTCTTGTGCAGAGCTGCAGTCTAGGCGCCAGAAGCTGGTGAACGCTGGACCTCAGCGAAGACTCGTCTGTCCCTGGAGCGTCACAGGAATCAGTCTCATGCTCTTCACTCCACCATGACCACCACAGCAGCTGCTCAGGATACAGCCTGGTCCAGGATTATGGAAACCTTTGGGATCATCTCGTCGCTGGTCTTGGATCGAATCAGTGGCGCTGCACAGACTCTGAGGGCCTCGGGATGAGTACCCACAAGTGGAAATAGAGAATGAAGAGAATAATTAGCGTAACTGCTGTTCATAGTGTATATAAACGAGATGCAAAAACCTGCGTGGGGCACACTCATGCGTCATACCGCTGTATCGAGTGTATGCTTTGCTAAAAAGTTGGTCTTTAATCTAGTTTTGAACTGAGAAAGTGTGTCTGAGCCTCGGACATTATCAGGAAGGCTATTCCAGAGTTTAGGAGCCATAAATGAGAAGGCTCGACCTCCTTTACTCGACTTTGCTATTCTAGGTACTACCAGAAGCCCTGAGTTTTGAGATCTTAAAGAGCGGGTTGGATTGTAGCGAGACAGAAGGTTGGTTAGATAAACAGGAGCTCAATTATTTAAAGCTTTATAGGTAAGAAGTAATATTTTAAAATCAATACGAAACTTAACAGGCAGCCAGTGTAAGGAGGATAAACTTGGGGTGAAATGATCATATTTTCTAGACCTGGTAAGAACTCTGGCAGCTGCATTTTGTACTAACTAAAGTTTGTTAATGAGGATGCTGGGCAGCCGGCAAACAGAGCATTACAGTAATCCAGCCTAGAAGTCATAAAAGCATGGACTAGCTTTCCTGTCTGAAATATCCACTGTTCTATATCATAACAAAGGTGAAAACCCCTAAAAATAATTATTAAAAAGTGACAGTTGTGATTACAATTATTTCTTTCCATGCATTGTTCATTTTTGCAAAGTTTTACTCATTTGAAATTTAAAACAACAACCACTTTTCCCTTTTTTATGTCAACTGTTAGCCTTTATCAAGCTTTAAAAAAAAGACAGCTGCAATTAACATTCCTGTTGACTTATAATTATATATATGCCATTTGCCCTTCAGGTCAAAAATGTCCCACCTACACTAAACCTCTCAAATAAAGCAGCTCAATTCAATTTAATCCTCAAGTCTGTTTTGCATGAAGGGAAAACCTCATCTTCATCACAGACTCTGTGAATGTCTAGGGTTTTTGTGTGCAGTGTTTAATCAGTGGGCAACGCTCATTTTTGACTAAAGGGTATATTTTCTAATGCTAAAAGTATCTGCATACATGTAAAAAGTTTTCAGTTAGACATTACTTATAAAAGTTAAAAGTAGCAGATTTTGTGTTGGAATTTGCCAGTAGTTTGTTTTTGTGGTATAAAATTGGTTTTACGGCTGGCAAGTCAAAATTGACCCAAAGGGCAACCGTTGTACCATAAATGTGTACAGCCTTCATGAAACTGAAAATTATAATTTTTTTTCTAATGTGCGGGTCACTTTAGAAAAAGTAACAAAACTTTGCTTGAGTTTTATTTCTGCTGTTAAAGTGGTGCTGATAGATAGCCAACAGAAGGGTTAAAATAAAAGAATTAATTGATTTTGACATTGAAATTGTCTTCTGTAACTCTCTGCACAGGTATCACAAGCAGAGCTACCCAAGTGAGATCCATCAAACTCTATTGGAGATGAAGATGGCGGACATTCTCACAGATCTGACCCTCAGCACTGAGGATGGGATGAGCGTTCGTGTTCATTGGCTTGTCCTGGCCTCGGTGAGCTCCGTCATCCAGGAGAAAGGTGAAGATGTGAAGGAGATCTCGTTAAGTCCTGAGGTGTGCGGGTCTGGTTTGGTTGCAGTGGTGGAGTTTGCCTACACTGGAGCCATCAGTAATCTGGATAAAGGCAACATGATGCAGATTCAGACAGCAGCGGAGAGTCTGGGAGCTGCAAGAGTCCTGGAGCTCCTCAAACCAGCGACTAAAGGAGATAAAGTGAGAAAGAGCTCAGCTGAAGAGCAGATGACGGTCGGCCTGCAGTGCATGAAGGATTTTTGGGATAAGAGATTGAGGTGTGATGTGGAGCTGATTGCTGAAGGAACCGTTTTCCACGGTAAGACATTAGCCCCTTTTACATATACAGACCTTTCTGGAAAATTACCGGCAATTTTCCAGAAAGGTCTGTATGTGTGAACAGGCCCTTTTTGAAAATACTGGTAAATTCGTTCTGGCAATTTTCCGGAAAGAGACGTTCTAACATTACCGGTGATTTGCCAGACTGCTGCACTGTGTGAATGCAGAAGCAAAATTGCTGTCTTAAAACGTCTACTTTAGTCAGAATTGTGCGTCAGAACATTCAGATGCATTCACATTCACGCTGTTTATAAAACAAAAACCTTTGAATATTTTTTCAGACACATTTAGCTGCTAGATGTTAGTGATTTTAGTTCCTTCTTAATGCCAACTGTGTAAAAAATGATCGATAAAATGCTTATGATAAACCGCTGTTTGTTTACCTTCAAGCTCTGCTTCAGTTGCTTGACGTGTGTGCACGTGAAGCAGCCAGTGAGCGCCAGCACACACACATATTATGTACATCTCAACACGCAAAAGTGTTCCTCCATATGTTTTCATTAAAGTTGTTCACATTACTTATCCATCCACAGAATTTGTAACGTAGCCATATGTTAACAAATATGAGCGCAGCCGTTTATAGGTCATTTTCTGGTTAATGATGTCAGAATTTACTGGTATTTTGGAATGGATGTGTGAATGGTTTTTTCAGGAAGAATTCCAGAATGTCCCTGCCTGTGTGAACAGTGCTTTTTTTTAGTCTACCGGTAAAATCGTTCCAGATATTTACCAGTATCTCTGTGTGAAAGGGGCTATTGTGAGAATTATTTTAATTCCATTGATCATTTTAAATATGAATTTTTAAACTTTGAATGTGAACTTGAACCAAACATTTAACCAGGAAAACCAGTTCTGTCAGTTGCTGGGCTAGTCTTTTGTTTATTGAGCTTTAGAAAAAGACAGTTGCTTAAAAGTAAAGAAAGGCCAAATAAAAGGTGGATAAAAGTAATTATGATGACTTATGATGACTTGACCCATTTTAATTTACATTTCAACAATGCATTTTTCAGATTTGAACGCTTTGAAAGCACGTCATGATTTTGCCAAGTACGATCCGATCCTGGATTAACATCTATGTTGATCCTGGACCATCATTTTTGTTTGAAAATGTAACCCAAACCTATTCCCTAACCCCAACCATAACTGTAAATTATTTCCAAAATCAGAGGAGAATAATAGCTGGATAACAATCATGTAGAAGTGCATAAACCTAACCGTAACCCTAAACGTAACATAAACGGTAAACATATCTCTTAATTCTGATTGAAATATTTTTGCAGGATGAACATAGATGTAATTCAGGAACATGTCCTACTTGGTCAAATCAGGTTGGCGTGCTTTGAAATATTGAATTTGACCAGGAGAAGCACATGAGTTTAATATAGTTTATTTTTTGTGTTTTTTAAGGTAAATGAAGGTGTAGGTCAGGGCTATTCAATTAGTGTGTCATGGGGGCCAGTTCATGAAAAGCATCCCAAACGGGGGGCCGGAGAGACATGACTTGCAATATAAGTGATGACACAACAGCAATATAAGAGCCCATATGCTGTATTTTTGCTCCTTAAGACACCCACGTTGACTTTTTCTACATTAAAACGTTAATATGTTGTTTTTTGAAACTACATAATATCACTGCATTGTACAATGTGGCTTTTTACAAGCATATCCAAATGTTGTATTTCGAGGCACAAAATCAGTGTGTTGCTTAAGTAGGCTTCTTCTACATTCAGACACATTCATATGTTCTGTTTTAAACTGCATAACAATTAGGGAAGCAACGATTATAGATTTTGGTATACGATTATAGTCTGAAGAATAATCATGGTTTCACAGTTATCTCCATTATTATGCATTTATTAAATTTAAAACACTACTAGTGTAGAAAATCACAAGAAAACTGCTTATATATTAAAGTGTTGTTTATTGCTGCTCAGTAACCAAATATAGCACAAAATATTAATAAAAAACATAAAATAGTCCATTTATCTCTGAACTTTAAAATAAATGAAAAAGTTTTTGATTTAAACATGAGTGATAATTTTACAATGAAAATAAATGACAGAACAATGAATAAAGAAATAAAAGTAAGAATAAATAAAAATAGTATTTGTCTAATGTTAATTTAAGCTTTATATTAAGAATTAAAATTCATCTAACATCTTTTGTTTACATTGCACTGAAAGCCACGCACAACTCTCACCACTACAACCTGAGATAATTTCTACAGTGTGTCGCGCCTGCATGTGAGCCGCTTGTGAGCCGTCCGCGAACCGCATTAATATGCGCACGTCTCCATTGGAAATAATGTACTTGCACGCGTAAAAGACGCAATATGTCAATGGCTTGCTGCTGTAGTTAATCCAATGTGTGTACGTATTGGCATAACTAGTTGCAGCAGCTTTTTTCCGTGCAACAGAAATGCGGCGTTGAGAAGCCTTTAATGAATAAAAGCGGGGATAATAGTGAAATCGGCTAATCATTGCATCCCTATTAACGATATCAGTGCATTGTACAAAAGGCCTTTTCTACAAACATATCCAAATGTTTTCGGCTGCCCGCGTCACTCACTTAATGTCAGGTGACTCGCGCTCTGCGCAGCCTTTAACTGCAGCTCCTGCTGTATTGAACAGACGCACATTACTTCATAACTATAGCGGCCGTTTTTCGACTGAACTAAATTTATTTTTTATGTCTTGGTCACACTATTTGGGGGGCCGGAACAAATAGCCCTGGTGTAGGTTATACAGTGCATTCTACTTGTAGAGCTCTTCTATTGAAAAAAGAAAGAAGTTTTGAAAGAGATCAAAATTTAGTCAGGTAAAAAGTACCACAAAAGTAACGTAACGCATAGAAAATAACTAAGTAATGCAACTAGTTATATTTTTGAGGAGTAACTCAATATTGTAATGCATTAATTTCAAAAGTAACGTTCCCCGACACTAGCTATTTTCCATCCACCTATTTTTGTGTGCATTTTGGATTATCGCATAAATGCCTAATGGAAATGCCAAGATGCGCAAAAAATAAAAAAAATGCGCTTAAAAAACCATTGGGCACATTATTCCTTTAGAAAAAAATGTGCATAAACTACAACAAAAACTATTTTACTGAATAAATTCCAGTATGCGCACAGTATTTCAGTATTATAATTATTATCATTGCCTCCAGAACAGTCATGAGCATCTGTCTGCACTCCCAAAGAGTGTCTCAAGTCTCCAAAAGCCACCACACTTTCCATGTGTCTTCTCTGGTAATTTATTCTATCAGAAAAAGACTCAAGCACCCTCTCCTAGTACCTCAGCGAATTCCATTTTTCTTTTTGATATTTGGTGCCAGTTTATCAGGAAGTGATGATTTTGTTCTCTTTGACTCGTGGGATGGACAGAAATGCAGCATTACTCGCAAATATTTTAAGCAATATTCCAGTTTTGCGCATACATTTAATTTGCATATTTGGATGGAAACATAGCTACTGTCTGTAATACGCTCAATCCTTCACTTTCCTGAAGCTCATAGGGCGCTCCTGTCAGCCAGCAGTGAATACTTCAGAGGGATGTTCACCAGTGGGATGAAGGAGAGTCATGAGGAGTCTGTGTCTCTACTATCAGCCGGAGCTGCTGAGCTGGAGATCCTCCTCAAATGCTGTTACAGTGGCGCTCTGGAGCTCAGATGGAGCTGTGTGTTTGAGCTGACCTGCACCTCTCTGCAGTTCCAGTTGCAGCCCGCTGTCTCGCTCTGCCTTCAGTTTCTGCAGCAAGAAATGGACATACACAACTGCCTTGATGTTGCGTCATTCGCTGAAGCCTACAGAATGGTGGATCTAATGGAGATGGCTGATGATTTTGTCTTGAGGCACTTTCAGGAGATTTCAGCCACCCCAAAGTTCCAGGACCTGCCAGCAGATAAGCTCCTGCAGTTCCTCCGCTGTGACGCTTTGTCTGTACCCTCAGAACTGGCTGTTTTTCGAGCGGTTGTGTCTTGGGTTGAGACTGATCCCGCTGAGCGTCTAACACAGGCTGAACAGCTCATGAAAGCAGTGCGTTTCCCATTCATGACCTTCAGAGAATTTCGGGAAGTCCGAGCAGTTAACCTGACCATGGAGTGTCGTGGGGAATACGACGTTGAACTCTATAAATCAGCGCTGAAGGAGTTTGGGTTTGGCGTTTCTGATCATGTAGCACAGCAGCGTGTTCGTTACCCAAAAGACGCTCTGGTTTTGGTTGGCGGTGATGAACTGGATACTGATAATGGTCGAAGGCGGCCCAGTAAGCAGCTCTGGTTTGTGAACTCTCTGCGGAGCGGGACTGGGCTCGTGAAGCAGATGGAGTGGAGACTGCTGGGAGAAATGCCAGATCAGGCCAGATTCAGACATGCCGTCGGGGTGCTTAATGGACAACTGTATGTCGCAGGAGGATGCTACTTCTACTCAAAGGCTGACATCATGAAGTCTGTGTACAGGTAATGCACTTGCTACAACTTACAGTTCACTGTTATTAATTACTCACCCTCATGTTCCACTCTGTTCATCTTCAGAACACAAATTAAGATGATTTAGATGTAGTCTGAGAAATCTCAGAATCATTATAATCAAGTGAAGTAAGCCTTTGACCAGTGTGGTTTTACCCATACTCAAATTTGTTCCTCTGCTTTTAACCCAAGCTCACACACACATTTTGAATGAGGAGTGAGAGCACATACACAAACCCACACAGTGAGCATAGACCCGGAGCAGGGGCAGCTATTCCTTCAAGCACTTGGGGAGAAATTAGCGGTTTAGTGCGGCACCTCAGCTGGGTATTGAAGATGGAGAAAATGCGGTTCATGCACTTCCCTAATGCCTAATCTTCAATTCCTGCTGGGACAGGGTAATGGAACCAGCAACCTTTGGGTTACAAGTCTAGCTCACTAACTATTAGGCCTAAGCATAGACAGTAGGGAACAGTTTCCTGAGATCCTCAAAGTCTAAAAAAGGACAACAGTCCGTGTGACTTCAGTGCATCAGCTGTAATTATAAGAAGCTCCAAAAATGCTTCTGTATGCCAAAAAACTGTAGAACAACTTTAAGACTAGTTTATACTAGTTTATACGACACCTGCCTTGCGCGTAGCCGTGCATTTATACTTCTGCATGCTGTTTGTGTTGCTCTGCAATAACACTTTTGAAACGCTAGTTGGCAGTAGGTTTTTATGTTCCCCTGTGTCGAATTTCTTCTCGGGTGTTTTGTTTTTTCTGAACGCTACCTTAATGTACAAGTAGCTAAAACTCGCTTATTCAGAGCCAGGATCGGGCGGATGTGCAACAACTTTAATCATAAGGTGAACACAAAACAGCAGTTTCCATCTGCAGCTCTTTCACGGGACTCGACACTTAATCAGCACCGCCCAACCTCGTCACAGCAATCAAGCCGACTAATCACAGACCTTGCGTTACGTGTAGTTGTGACATGTAGGTTAATTTTTCAAGAGGTCTGCGTCAACGTCAGCCATGTCAAGGGCTATGCGACCACATGAAAGCCCCTGAGCGGGACCATATGCGTGTGCTTGACGCAGAAGTATAAATCAGCCTTTGGCCAATGCCTTCTTTTCCACATTAGGTCACCATGGTGCACATTTTGCCTCAGTTACACTTCTATGAGCATGTGAAATTCTGTCATATGGCAATCTCAGCTTGCATCATTAAGGCTGCATCCAGATACTATTGCATCTCGGGACCCTTGCTGCTAATGTAGGACGAGGGAGCTCTCAATTTTCATCTAAAATATCTTAAATTGTGTTTTGAACATGTGCTAAGTGAATTGGAATTTAGCAGTTTAGTAAATTTTATGCCACAGAGCTGTTGAATGCTTGATTCTGATTGGCTGTTGAGCATTCTTAGCTGTGCTATTATTTTCATATAAACACACAGCTGAAGTATTTCCAGGCAGGCACATCATAGTTCCGTATCACTTCAGTCTATTGGATTATTAGAATATAATGCCACATCACCGCTTCAGGTATGCATTGTTTTTCTGATGATTCAGTGACCCATCAGTTATTCTTTGCTTATGTCAAATCTTACTTTTCAGGGGAACAAGACCGGTATATATGTAGAAATACACTTAAAGTTATTTTAAAGGAGATTAGAAACCAAAAGCCATCGACTTCAATAGTATATTTCTTTCATACCATGGAAGTCAGTGGCTAACAATTTTCAAAATATCTTCATTTGTGGTCAACATAAAAATCTCATAACGCTTTAGAACCACTTGAGTGTGAGTACATTTTAATTTTTGTGTACTGTCCTGTCCCTTTTTAAAATGATTTCAAGTACCATTCAGTTTTATTTTCTCCTACTTATTTAATTATTTATTATTATTATTAATTTATTATTATTATTTTAAACATTTTAGTTTCTCTTGCTAACACTGGTACACCTCTATCAACAGGTACGACCCTGTGCAGGAGCAGTGGGAAAAGCTGGCAGATCTTCTGGAGCTCAGGAGTAACTTTACACTGGTGGTGAATGGAGAAATCCTGTACGCAGTCGGAGGAGACAAAGAAATCAACACGAATCTGGACAGCGTGGAGAAATACTCACCAGAAACCAATTCCTGGAGGTAGGAGGGAAACATCAATAGCATTAAAGAGCAAGTGAATGATTTCTAAAAGATTCCTTTGTAATGATTAACCGTGTTCTGGCTGTTCCTTGAGGAAATACCATATAAATGCAGTGTGCAGAAGCAATGAACTGACTGACACCTAGTGGCTCTACAGCATACATTACAACAACATATCTTTAAATTAAAGATTGGAAGATTAATTTGTCAAACAATGTCTCTTAAAAAGGATTTCTTCCAAGATTTATTGGGAGCCACCAATAAATTAATACAATGAATAAAAACAGCCGCCAACATAACCAGAGGTTAGTCAATTTGAACAGTACACAAGGGTTAATAAAAGCTACTCAGCATAGATTTTTCCATCCTCTTCATCAGCTTCACTCATCCTCTGGACCAAGCCTTAAGCGGTCATGCTGCCACCGTCTGCGGAGGCGAAATCTTCATCTCTGGTGGTTTTAATTGCAAATACGAATGCCTGGTGTCCATGTTCGTCTACCATCCTTTAAGAGGAACCACATATCTCTCAGATATGACCCACGATCGGGCCCAGCACTGCATGGAGAGTCTGAAGAACCGCATATATGTAGCCGGCGGTGTGTGCAACCTTCGAAAATTCTACACCAATCAGCTATCCTGTGAAATATACGACCTTGTACATGATGTCTGGACAGAGTTCACTGCTTTGCCTGTCCCTCATGTTGGCGCTGCCTCTGCAATTCTGGAGGAACGGCTGTATATTTTGGGTGGATACTGTCAGGAGGACTACAGTGAAGCCAGACTCGCTCACAGATATGACCCTGTGACGCACAGATGGGACAGCATGGGACAAATGCCAGGTCCTGTCACGGATATACGTGCATGTCTCCTACATCTGCCTGAACACATCAGAAAATAAAACATTTGAGGAGTATATGCTTGTTAGGGGTGGCCGGATCAATCCAAAAGTATTGATATTTTCGATACTGGCAAAAGAATCAATCCTTTTTCTTAATGAGTGATCACTGATTTTCGAATATCTTCGTAATAGTAATAATGATAGCATCACTGGGTATATAACTATTGACTTACAGTGCATCCGGAAAGTATTGATAGCGCTTCACTTTTTCCACATTTTTTTATGTTACAGCCTTATTCCAAAATGGATTCAATTCATTTATTTCCTCAACATTCTACACACAATCCCCCATAATGACAATGTGAAACAAGAGTTTTTGAATTTCTTGCAAATTTATTAAAATAAAAAAGCTGAAAAATCACATGTACATCAGTATTCACAGCCTTTGGCGTGAAGCTCTAAATTGAGCTCAGGTTCATTCTGTTTCCACTGATCATCCTTGAGATGTTTCAGCAGCTTCATTGGAGTTCACCTGTGGTCAATTCAGTTGATTGGACATGATTTGAAAAGGCATACGCCTGTCTATATAAGGTCCCAGGGTTGACAGTGCATGTCAAAGCACAAACCAAGCATGAAGACAAAGGAATTGTCTGTAGACCTCCGAGACAGGATTGTCTTGGAGCACAAGGCTGGGGAAGGTTACAGAAAATGTTCTGCTGCTCTGAAAGTTCCAATGAGCACAGTTGCCTCCATCATCCGTAAGTGGAAGATATTTGGAACCACCAGGACTCTTCCTAGAGCTGGCCGGCCATCTAAGCTGAGTGATCAGAGGAAAAGGGCCTTAGTCAGGGAGGTGATCAATAACCTGATGGTCACTCTGTCTGAGCTCCAGCATTCTTCTGTGGAGAGAGGAGAACCTTACAGAAGGACAACCATCTGTGCAGCAATCCAACCAATCAGGCCTGTTTGGTAGAGTGGCCAGATGGAAGCCACTCCCTGCCTGGAATTTGCCAAAAGGCATCTGAAGGACTCCCAGACCATGAGAAACAAGATTCTCTGGTCTGATGAGACTAAAATTGAACTCTTTGGAGTGAATGCCAGGCGTTACGTTTGGAGAAAACCAGGCGGCGCTCATCACCAGGCTAATACCATCGCTACAGTGAAGCATGGTAGTGGCAGCATCAAAACCTGCTTCAGAGTGCTCTTGACCTCAAACTGGGGCGACGTTCATCTTCCAGCAGGACAATGACCCAAAGCACACCACCAAAATATCAATGGAGTGGCTTCACAACAACTCGGTGAATATCCCTGAGTGGCCCAGCCAGAGCCCAGACCTAAATCCTATTGAACATCTCTGGAGAGATCTGAAAACGGCTGTACACTGTCACTTCCCATCCAACCTGATAGAGCTTGAGAGGTACTGCAAAGAGGAATGGGCAACAATTCCCAAAGACAGGTGTGCCAAGCTTGTGGCATCACATTCAGAAAGATTTGAGGCTGTAATTGCTGCCAAAGGTGCATCAACAAAGTATTGAGCAAAGGCTGGGAATACTGATGTACATGTGATTTTACAGCTTTTTTATTTTTAATAAATTTGCAACAATTTCAAAAACTCATTTTTCACATTGTCATTATGGGGGATTGTGTGTAGAATGTTGAGGAAATACATGAATTTAATCAATTTTGGAATCAGGCTGTAACATAAACAAATGTGGAAAAGGTGAAGTGCTTTGAATACATTCTGGATGCACTGTTTATAGATATACTGAATCACACACTGTTTTCTTTCACCTGTAGCACTGAGTGTCAGTTCATCACTGTATTGTGTGTAATAGACTGGTTCTCCTCTTCCAGCTCTACACATTACTGGCCTCCATCGGACTCTGAATCAATCTTCATTCTGTAGGAGTTTGTTCTTGTCATCTTTATCTCCGAGTCGAGTGTGTTTTTGTACCAGTAAAAGTCCCATCCAGTGGACAGATCAGTGTTACAGGTCAAAGTTACTGTGTTTCCAATCAGTGCAGCTCCTGCGGGATCTGATCTGAGATCAGCCTATGACTTTAAATCTGCAAAAGAACATGAACAGATTTAGATCCTCAAAAGTCAAGAGTTCATCTACATTAAACAAATGACTGAGTCAGAAAAATTATTATGTTCATGTGCAATAAGCCTCAATTAACTTACAGGCGTTTGCCAAGAAAAATCAAATAAATAATAAAATTAAGTCATTTTAATGAACAGGGATCAGGCACAGCCACTGTTTCTGCATAATTCTCCATAAGTACTGAATTAGTAAATGTGCCACTGAGCCTTAATATGCAGTTCTAGATGTTTTCTAATAAGAACTGTCTGGTATATTGTTCTGATACAGAGCATTGAGTCACAATTATTGATGATGATTGTAGAGATGTGAATCTGAAGCCTCACCAGAGACAGTGTAACAGCAGCACTAATCACTAAACTTATGAGGACAATAACATTAAACTCACCCTTCACTGAGAGGGAAATAGCAGATGATGTGTTGAGACTGATCTTCCATATATGAGTCCTCTACACCAGTACTGACCCTGATCAGACCAGTCAGCTCTTCTGATTGTGAGAGTGTCTCTGTTTACAGTGTAATGACCATCAGACGACTGTAACTTTACACTGTTTTTGTCACTATACCACTCATATGTCCAGTCACTGTGATCAGACTCAATCACACACTTCAGATTGACTGTCTCTCCAGTGAATACAGCACTGTCTGGTGTCACAGTCATTGTTGGGCTGGGTAAAGCTGAGGAGAAAGACAGAAATCAACAACAATTTATTATGTAATATTCCTTATTCAATCTTCTATCTCATAATATTTGCCCTGTTGTTGTCATTAGTTTAGAACTCTCAATGTTTTCTGAACAGAATGAAGACTACTAATATAAATCCACTGATCGTTAGTAAAGACTATATTGAAATATAGTAGTGTTTATCTCTATTTGTACGTGGTGTAAAGAGCATCCACCGATGAAAAAATGAAATACTTACACTTAGTGTAAAATCATCTATAGCTATCCCTTAATATAGCTGCTGTCTTTTTAATTTCCTTTCATTTTAGTTTAGTTTGTACATAACATTTTTGGTCCGGTTCTCAA
Source organism: Danio kyathit (assembly GCA_903798195.1). NCBI lineage: Eukaryota > Metazoa > Chordata > Actinopteri > Cypriniformes > Danionidae > Danio > Danio kyathit. The sequence goes on along the minus strand of LR812525.1, from coordinate 3,122,375 downwards.
AGGAGTTTCTGGAGATGTTGCTTGGTCCTCACCCTGTGCACGACACAGCCACCTTATCATATTCATATATAAACGTCCATCTTCCCAATATTTTGAAAACTATCTTGCATATATGTTGTGATGGTTTAATTTTCTTTTCTTTTGCTGGTGCTGGGCTGCCCACTAGATGGCGCTCTTGTCCTGAGGTCACTTGTTCCACTTGTGTGCGCAGGTTGGAGTGCATTACAGAGGTGTCGTGTTGCCGGTGATGAGTGCATGATAAAAGGATTCCTCTTTTGCTCCATCAGGAGAAGCTTGCATTTTTGGCTTGGGTTGGGCTGCCTGATCAGTCCTCCTCCACCACCAGAATCTTTGTTTGTTTGCAAGATTGTTTATTTTGAATTTGATGCTTGTTTAAGTTACTTTAATAAATGTTCATTTTTTTTTAATTGTTTGATTCACGGCGTGTGCTCTTGTTCATGTAGCAGGCTGTCTAGAGCCGGACAGTTTGTAACATATGGGCAGGGCGTAAGGGCTAGGTGGGGCTGAAGCCCCAGGGCCCACGGAAGAAGGGGGCCCTTGATTGGCTGAAGAATTAATTTGTGCTATGACGCGGGAAACGCCTCTTTGTTATGCTTTCTCTCATCGATAATGTAAAGTTTTCCTTTCCTTTCCTTTCAAAAACAGTGACGCCAGTGCTAAACTGGGGCTCGAGTGTCTGTAGCCCAATCAGAATATCCAATAGCCCTGTTTTAGTCACCCATAAGGGTGATCAGATGTCCCAATTTTCCCAGGATAGTCCCTTATTTCGGCACTACCGCGAGAACCGTCCAGTCAAAGGTAGGCTATACCAAGCTCGTAGTGGAACAAAAAATTAAAATCAAACAGTTTTCATCATTGATACACTCGTACATGTAGTAACAGAACAGAAGCTAGAATAGGCAAAATCATGCTGAATGGACTCATAACTAAAGCGCTTTCTCAGCCGCGTGGCGGATACAGACTCAAACCGGTGCACGCTCGCACAATCCTTCACGAGCAGTTATCAAAGTATCTATCTATCTGCAGAGTATCTATCTCAAGTAAATACTGTACACTCGGTTAGTCTTTACAGTAAGTCTAACCTAACCAGTTAGAAAGCAAACTTTTTTTTTTTAATGAATGTTTACACCTTTTATAACAACGACAGTAATAATATGGAGCAATGAAACAATGGCGCTGACTTTCATCAGACATTATATTTGATGCAAAAAATAAATAAATAAGGATGCTAGACCACAATAAGCTATTTTGGATATTAGAAGCATGAATATAACAGATATTATATCATTAGGGACTTATAGTCAGCTAAAGTTCTAAATAACCTTTTTAAAGGCAACCCCCAATTTAAAGTATTATTTAGGAAGCATTGCAAATGTTTTTTTGTTTTGCTGATCTTTGCAGATTGTTTGAACTTTAACGTTCATATTATGTCGTTACCAACACTATCTCACGGCCAATTCGTAACTTTTTGATTAGTGGCTAATTCGTATGAATTCGTACGATCTAATTCGTACAAATTAGTACGATTTGCCCATCACCCAATGACGGTTGGGGTTAGGGGTGGGGTTGGGTGCCACGCCTCCTTTTTAAAATCGTACTTTTTCGTACGACCGAACTCGTACGAATTCGTACGAATTAGCCACTAAACTGACAAAACGTAAAATACTTACGTTTCCTCGTGAGATCAGGCTGTCGTTACTTAGTTTTGTATACTTGCAGACCTATTTTAATAAAGTAGAAAAAAACATACAATAATCAAATATAAATCAAACGGTGTAAAATTAGATAATAATATTAATTAGTAAATTAATAATAATAATAATAATAATAACAATAATAACAACAATTAATATATACTTTTGTGAGGTAAAAAAAAATTAAAAGGGGGGCCCTTGGAATTGCTATAGCCGGCACTGTATATGGGGGCTTTCGTCTTTGTAGTCATGCAATTTTGTGTAATTTTGGTCGATTATATTAAGGTTGCGTAAATTGGTAAGGTGGGCTGCACGGTGGCACAGTGGTTAGCACTGTGGCTTCACAGCAAGAAGGTCGCTGGTTCGAGCCTTGGCTGGGTCAGTTGGCGTTTCTGTGTGGAGTTTGCATGTTCTCCTCGTGTTGGCGTGGGTTTCCTCGGGGTGCTCCGGTTTCCCCCACAAGTCCAAAGACATGTGGTACAGGTGAATTGGGTAGGCTAGATTGTCCGTAGTGTGTGAATGAGTGTGTATGAATTCCCAGTGATGGGTTGCAGCTGGAAGGGCATCCGCTGCATAAAACATATGCTGGATAAGTTGGCGGTTCATTCCGCTGTGGCGACCCCAGATTAATAAAGGGACTAAGCCAAAAAGAAAATGAATGAACGAATTATGGGTAAGGTGTTTTTTGTTTGTTTGTTTGTTTTTTCTCCTCTAGTGTTGGAGAGGACTGATCATCTTCATTTGCAGCAGCTGTTAAGTTCAGGGTAAGTGGCATTGGTTGCATGCTGTTTGAAAAAGAGGGAATTGAGGGGTTTAGACCACAGAGCTTTGTGTAAAGCCTGGTTTATACTCGGCGCGTCTGCTAGTTCTTGCTGATGTTCGCTTTGGGTGTGCGCAACATCATTTCGGCTGGCGTAGCGCATGATTTTTTTGAGACTCGAGCGAACAGTGCGGCGGTGCGGTTTGATTTGATTTGAATATGAAACACTTTGAAGATATTTTGTCTGAAACAGTATGCCTGTACAGACACCTTTATGACCCGTGATCATAGAGATAACCTGATGAACAATAATTCTTGGCTAGAAATTGCAACAGCCGTGGGAAAGGAGGAAAGTTTTTGTTAAAAGGTTTGGAAAAACCTGAGGGGGATAAGTTTGCTAAAACCAAAAGAGGCCAAAGCAAAAGTGGAGACCCATGTACACAATTACAGAAACATGTTTTTCCACCAGTCATAGGTTTTACACTGATGTATATATTACAATATTGAATTTAAAACAATTTAATAGTTACAAAACTACAATTAAGGATCAAATTATTTCTTTTATAACTGAAAAAGAATAAAAGTTGAACCTATCGGTTTACAGTATACTGATGGCCTGTTTTTCTGGGCTTTATTGGTGATAATGGTCAGGAATGTTTGGACCATTATTGCCTTTTTAACATAAGTAGAGGACAGAAACTAGCCAGACAGTAATGTGTGAATTGTGGAGCGGACTAAATCTAAAAAAAAAAAAACATCTGTATTTTTTTAGTAAGTGTGCTTTTTTTTTTTTTTTTTTTTTTTTTTTTTGCTTTTATTCTTGCCATATAATAAAAAAGATATTTGTAGAGCAGCTCATGATCTTTTGTCATTAATATTTTAATCAACTTTAATAGGTAAAACTGTCCAGGATATGGACAAAAGCAAGTTATGCATCAAATTTGATTAAAAATCCTTATAATCATTAAAATAATTAATAAAAATAATTAGTTTAAAAATATTGAATGATATTAATGATATGACATAGTTCCAGAAACTTCTTACTTCTCTGTTGATTTTACGCGGTTTCTTTTGACCGCCCCCTGTCGTTTTAAAGAATATCACAACGGTGAACGCAGCAAGTATAAAAGCCTCATCCTTTTCGAGAGGTGGGAGCGCAGTCAGCGTGATGCAGCACCAGGCGAAATATAAATCCAGCTTAAGGCTTGTGTTAATGCTATATATATATATATATATATATATATATATATATATATATTTATATATTTTTTTTTTTTTTTTTTTTTTTTTTTTTTTTTTTTTAGTTTGTTTTGTTTGGTGTGTCAGACGCAGATAAACTAGCAACAGTTGAACTGCAAGTAGGCACTGCAAAAAATCCTCCGCATTTCTTGGTAACTTAGATGCACTCAGTAGGTAGCGTCAGAAAGCCGTGTGTGTCTAGACTATCCTGTCAAAAATGCGGCGAAAAGTTTACACGACGGTATAGTTTGATTGTGGCATCTCTCTGAGTCTGAACACTGTAACAGGTAAACTGTCTTCAAAGCTATCATGCATATTAATGAAGTTGCACTGCATACACAATAGAGCGCGCTGATTGGTTTGAACAAAGTCTTTCTCATGGATTAATGCCGCACACTCAGAGACGTCATGATGTACTTGCAGGTACAGACATCCACTCTCCAAGCTGGAATACACGCAAGTATCTAATCGCCGTGACGCAGCTTCAAAAATTCGTTTCAAACCGGAAGAACAAATTTGCTCAAAATAAATATTAGTGCAATATATGTGTCCTCACAGTGTTTATAGCAGCGTGGGACACATATGACTGTCAACAGCTCAACAAATGTGTTTTGGTGTTTCGTGACCCTTTAACATGACATCAAAACGTTTCTATATTGGTAAAAACTGAATAAAACAGTGATGTTTTTGCTAAGAAATTCACCAGTTGTTTATTTAATGATGATTTATGATGAAATATTAGTTATATTTCATCATAAATCATCAAGCATCAAATAAAAAAAAAACTCAAGTATCTCAAAGTGATCCTAAATAGTATTTAAACATTTACCTAACCAGAAAAACAATAATGTTGTGAAGATGATCAGTTACAGTATGTGTTGTATGGAAGGATTTATTGCCTGAATTTATATGAATGGACAGAGAGTAATGTGCAGGATTCATACGTTCATGAAAACCCTGGAAAAGTCATGGAATTATGACATGGCACTTTTCAGGCCTGGAAAAGTTTTGGCAAAACAGAAAAACCCACAAAGTTTTGGAAAAGTCATGTGTAATAAAGTTCGTTTGTAGGGTGGGAAGAAGAAGACAGGGTCGGCAATATAAGGCAAGTAGAGTTTTTTTTTTTTTTTTTAATTATCCCACAACACGTGTAGCTGTGTGTGTGTGTGCGCTCTCTCTTCTCCTGGCTGCTTCTTCTCCTCTCCTGAAAGCTGCGGTCACACTGGACTTTTCTCCCCATAGACTTCCATTCATAAGCACGCAAATGCGTCAGACCGGAAACGCAGGGTCATGCACCAAGTTTCGCACTTCACTACGTTGCACTTCACTACCCTTTTCGCAGCGCAGCACGACAGAATTTTCCATTATCAAATTCTAGTGTGACCCAGCTTAAGAAGGGTGTCTCTACAGCCCAATCACTAGAATAAACAGGTGTTATTTATTATTTCTGATTGGCCTGCTGATTAGCCGCCGGGCTCCGAGCATGCTCTCCCCCCTCATTGGGCGTTTGATCATGCTTACCTCTCCACATCATGGAAATTAGTTTAACAAATATCTGTATATTTAAATTAGGGCTGTGCAATATTGGAAAATACAACCTGACGTTACCATATTTTGTATTTCTGTGATCTATATTGTAGCTCATTCCAGTAATTTCACGAGCACAAAAGATTCTCTGATGACTGGCGATTTATTGACTGGTTCACCATGAATATGACCAACCAACTCGAAATGCCGTGAGAACTGAATACATGCAAAAGTAAACAGAATACAAAGAACAAATACATAAAAGTATACATTATCTTCGTAATTCTTGAAACAGAATAAAGTAAACTTTAACAACTTGAGTTTTGTACATGCACTGTCACATACATGTTTTCTGCTATATAACAACAAAATTCACAAACAACACATATAATATGAGTGAACTTACTTCAATGGCTGTTTATTACTAACAGAGGAACTTCTTATGGCATCTCGTTATGCTTCTTGAATCCAGATGATTATAACTGAAGCAGGGAAACATACAGTACACTGCGTCCCAAATGTAGCTCTATGCACTATGCACTTATGCACTATGTACTTATGCACTTATACACTCAACAGCATAGTATATGTATGTAGTGTTGTCCCAAATGGAGCACTAATGTTTTTTTTACTAAGCGCAAATTCAAATCGTTTCCCTGATGACGTTTGACGGTTGCCAAATTAGTGAAATTAATGACCAAAGTACCCAATAATACCTGCCATGAGTATAACCGTATTCACCATCGGGAGGCGCTTTAATCACTCACGTAGGAGAATTGTGCTTTCACAATCCAAAATAAATAAAGTAATCCAACATGTGAGCCCGATAGCTCCACACCTTCCGCATCGTGAGCAAAGCTGCGGTCATTGAGTGCGTAAAGTGTCCATTATTACACATTTCATTTTACCGATGGAATGAGTGCATCATTCGGGTAATTAAAGTGCACTCATTATTTTTAGAGTTGTCAGTGTGAACGCACTACTTACAGATATGGCTACTGAGAATGCGCGAGTGATTTAAACAAATCTCGTGCATGTCCGCAGTAATGCGCGGCAATACGCAACATGTACTAACACAAGCAGTACATGGCCAGCAGGGGGCAGTTATGTAACATAGTGAGCACACTGTAGCAGCCAGAGCACGTGAGCTAAAGGGCTCCATAACAACAGACATTAAATTACTGTTATGTTTTTTGAAACGGTTTAAATTAATTGCCCAGTTTCAGTGTTTTTCATGTTTTTAATTTAGTTTCGTTTTTTCAAATGTGCATGTGAAATATGTACTGTACACATGGCAGCACATATGGCAGCAACACCGACAAAAATAGCAGAGATTCTATCTAACAGTAGGTGGTCTGTGGCGTGGTTGTAAGGCGTATCGCAACATGACATGAGGCGATCAGTCATGATCAAGAATCCGGTTCGAAACCAGCGCGTTGGTAAACACAATTTTCTTTTTTCCCCCCACTACATATCACATCGAAAATACATTTATCTTAAATAGAAAGGAAATATTTTTTGTAATTAAAATAAAGTATATGAAATATATAAAATGAGATATAAAGTCACAAGCTGACTCATAGGTATTTAATAAGGATAATAGGAATAATAAATATTCTATAAACAGTTATTTTCCACCTAGAGTTAAATGTTAGAGACATCCTAATATAATCAAATGCCATTAATTATTTTGTAAGATATTTCTTTAGTATTTCTTTAATGGCATTTAAGGGATTTAAGGCTGCATGGACAACAGAACACATACAGGTATGAAATATATATATATATATATAATTAAATTCGGGTTTTTGTTGGAAGGTCCGCATGGAAGGTCCGTATATCAAGGCAGCACCTTGCTGTCATTTTTGCTGTCCTTACGAAGAACTTAAAGTGCCTGTCTGGCTTTGACTTGACCGGCCTTTCGCGCACACATGATGTTTCATATTTTAGGTATCGGTCTAGTGGCTTTCATATAAAGCGCTTTACAGCCGTTGCATAGCCTATTACATATACCCAGTAGTGATGCGCGGATGGCGGTTATATTCGTGCGCGCTGCGTATAATCCGCGGGTCGGTCGGGTTGGGTAATAAAATGTACATTATGATTAATTGCGGGTGGATGAGTTTAATTATTAATAATTTTTGCTTTGTATTTTTTAGTTGTTAAAGCAGAACTGGAAGTGAAACCACTCCGAGAGAAACTTAAAAAGGGAGAAATAAAAACAAAAGGAAGGAAAGAAAAGTGCCGTACATATATAATTTTATTTAGTGTCTGACACATTAGGTATTGCATTTTAAAATACTGATTTATTTTAACATGCGAACAGCAGCATACAGCACATAATAACAACAGAAACTCTTTAAGTACCAGCGTTTCCAACAGCATAAAAAAACATATATAAATAAAAAGAATAAAATAAATAGGCCTGCCCAGGTGTTTCACCTAAATTAAAAATTTAGATTAAAAAGAAAATACTGACCTAATCCTTTTTTAAGGACCGGCATGCATGCTTCCCCCCCCCCCCCCCCCCCCCCCCCGCATCATATGTTTTTTCCAAATAAAAAAGCCAATATTTTTAATATAAGTCATTATTTTAAAGAGCATTTGAGCAACTTATTTTACCATAAATTCTGTGCTTTCTTTTTCTGTCTCGCTCGCGGTTCATGAACCGCATGACATGTTGATCTTCTTATTAGGCTACTAAGAATTTTATTTATTACATATATTATTGCATTAATATGCATAGATATTTTATAGTTTATATAGCTATAAACTGAACGCCTCAGATTGTTGCGGAGTTATCATTATTCAAAAATCAAGCTCCTCTGCGCTTCACGCCCGGGCGCATTCCATGACGAATCCTTCACCTGCCTTACACACGCTCTGCCTTAGGCTACACACGCTCTGTCTGTTAGGCTACAGACTAAGACATAGTACAGACAAAATGATGAGCACAAACTTAGAATTGTTCTCTTTAAGCTACATTATGACTATACGATTATATTAAACAAATCCTTTTAGAATCTATTCGATTTGAATTCTGTTGGGTATGTGTTCTTTTGTGCAGGCTTAAATACCATGAATTAATTTGTAAGTTAAATATTTCGTTTAATAGTTTTAGTAGGACTAATCCAGGAAGGAATCATTCGATTTCATCAATAATTATTAAAATGTAATCTTAATTAAAACAAGGATACGCATTAATAAGACATGGTCGTGGAAGCGAATTCGAATTATATTCAGAGCTTCGTAGTTTAAAATAGGCTAACAGCCAGTTAAACTATAGTATAAGATAACACACACAGCTGCCTAAATAAATGGGCTATAAAATACACAGTTGATCATTTAGGTCTATTAAAATATTATTAAAAAACTGTACTGAAAGAAAAAAAGCACAAGAAAGAATGCCGCTTTGAAACAGAAACTTAGTTTGTCAACATGCTTTAATTTTAGACAGTTATTTTAGATTTTTTTTGTTACAAAAAAAAATTAGAGTTAGCCTACTAGAGAAATTTCATGTTGGAGCGGGATCTGAGCGGTATTGGTTTACCGGCGAGCGTGAGCGGAATGTTATCGGAGCTCACATGCTCACATGTTCTGCTGGATACCAAGGAGTGGGGCTGTGTGTAGCGCCTTTAAGGAGCGTGTCATAACTGCTGCTGGTGAGGAAGAGCACGCATAAGTGCGCAAAGCTGGTAGCTATAGATATAACCAAAATCAAGATCATATTATAAGTGTTTCTTTAACGATACTTACCGAAAATTCATCAGTTTACCCCTCGAATAGTAATTTTTAATTGCACCGTTAAGAAATCAGGGCACTCTAGAGCCCTGCAATACTTAATAAAATAACGTTCTAACTGTTTTTTTTTTTCTAGAAAACCGTTTTCGGAATTTTTGTTTAGTAAGGAACGCAAAAACAGAAACGAAAAAAATATCAATTCAGCTCGGAGTGCACCGATTGAATTTTTTTTTCGTTTTTTAAGCCCTGCATATGTTATTGCGTCTTCTTTTAAGGAAAGCTTTCGCTGTCAGACAATAAAAAAAAATAAATAAATTTTATGTAGGCCTACATCTTGGTTTTAAAAACAAATACCATGAAAGTCAATGGTTACAGGTTTCCTGCTTTCTTCAAAATACTATTTTGTGTGTTTGACAAAAGAAAAAAAAGTCAAAAAGGTGAGTAAATGGTGACAGAATTTTCAGTTTTGAATGAACTATCCTTTTAAGGGTGAGCATATGGCGTAGCGGACGGGCCTGCAGGGCACGCAACGCGGGGGGCCCCGCGTGATAAGGGGCCCCGCGAGATATTTTTGTGTCAAAACGTCACGGAGAAGTGATATCAGCCATTGGCGGCAAACTGCGGAGAAATGACTGGAGCTTCTTTCGCGCGCTCTAGGTGTCGCGCGCATTCGCTCTCACGTGCACTCCCTCTCTCTGCCTTCACGCGCGCTCCCTCTGTGCGCAATAGTTCCCGCATTCAGAAGTTAACCCCCAAATTAACACGGGTAATAAAAAGATTCAACTTCAGTCATGTTCATGTTGTGAAACCCTATCAAAATGTCCACTGTTGACTAGGCTATATTAGACTTTTGTTTTCAATAGCGATTTTAAACCTTTTAATATAGGAAGTCCTCGGCTCTGCGTATTATTAATCAGAAGCTAAGTATATATAGTTTTACGTTAAATGCAGTCTTGAATTTACAAACAGTTGGCAAGTACCGGAGAACAGATGTAACACATTGATCAAATTTAGTTTTCAGTCACGTTGAAAGTAATAATCTACTCGTTTAATTTTGCCTTCATTCATTTTAGATGTCAGTACTGACATAGAGTCTTCAACACATGATTTTTTTACAACACGTTTTTTTAACATAATAGTTTAACTAACTAATTTCTAATAACTACCTTTTTTATCTTTCCCATGGTGACAGTCAGTGCAAAATATTTTACTAGTTATTTTGCAAGATATTTGTATTCAGATTAAAGCGTAATTGAAAGACTTCACTAGGTTATGTTAACTAGGACAGCTAGAATAATTAGTGAAGTTATAGTATGACTGGTTTGTTGTGTAGACAATCAAAAATATACAGTAAATATTTCTTAAGGAGTCTAATAATACTGACCTTAAAATAGTATTTTTAAAAATAATAAACTGCTTTTATTTAAGAAATAAACTATAAGAAAAAGACTTATTATTTATTATTATTACTTCTTTTTTACAGGAAATACTGTAAAAAATGTCCTTGGTTTGTTAAAGATCACTTGGAACACATTATTTTAAATTAATGGGAGGGCAAAAAAATTGACTAAAGTTTACAGGTGTAAAACTGTGCCTTGATGTACTTGAACGTTAGAAATGTGTTATCCACTACAATACAAAGTTCCTTGTCAAATAAATTAACGAGGAAGATTATTTGAGTATGGGCTGCATGGTGGCGCAGTGGGTAGCACGTTCGCCTCACAGCAAGAAGGCTGCTATGTGAGCCCCGGCTGGGTCAGTTGGTGTTTCTGTGTGGAGCTTGCATGTTCTCCCTGTGTTGGCGTGGGTTTCCTCCGGGTGCTCCGGTTTCCCCCACAAATCCAAAAACATGTGGTGTAAGTGAATTGGGTAAGCTAAATTGTCCGTGTATGTCTGTGAATGAGTATGTATGGATGTTTCCCAGTGAAAGGTGAAAGTGGAAGTGAAAGTGGAAGGGCAACCGCTGTGTAAAACATATGCTGGATAAGTTGGTGGTTCATTCTGCTGTGGGGACCCCAGATTAATAAAGGGACTAAGCCGAAAAAGAAAATGAATGATTACTTTGAGTTTAAGTTATATAATTATCTTGTTTATGAAGACAGCAGTTATGCATGAAAAAAAAAACACTTTGAATAATTAAGTAGTTTGTGATGTATGTTAAAGTGTGCCCTCTAAAAGCACATCTGGCCCCCCTGTCATTCTGGTCTAGAACCGCCACTGCTTGTAACACTCGCGTCAACACCTAACCACCTAACCACTAACACCACTGAGCATACAGTGAATTTAGGATGAAATCTCCTTTATTATATTTTATTTATTAAGGTACAATTATTATTTAATAAAAAGTGCCAGTTTCCACTTGAGCCCCTACTCCTTAAAATGTCACTGCACGTCCCTGCTTGTGAGTAAAAAAAACGGTTTGGCGGGGAACATTAGCATACGAAAAGTGGAATGGGGGTGGGGGAATTGCTGCTCTCTGGCTAACTGTAAAACCTAAGGCCTTCGAAAGTTTTGCTTTTGAAAAAAGGACAAAGAGTTCAAGAAACGCACTGAAAATGAAAGAAATGGCGGCTAAAAATAAACTTCACTGTGGCTGTACATTTTTTCCTACAAACTTTTTGGAACGTGATTAGTTAATTTTTTTTTTTTTATACGTTTCAACAACATGTTTGTATTTAAAAAAGCTGGATAGCAGGCAAATATTTCAGTTCAGAAAAAAAGTTGCCCACTGTCTTATAATGTATAAATTTGTTATAACTGAAAATTGAGAGTGAAATTACAATGGGACTTTTTGTAGATATTTATTTAAAAAATAAAAAAAATAAAAATGAAAAAAAATTTTTTTTTTTAAAAATCATTAAAAAAAATTGCAGCTATTACGCAATTAAACATGAGTTCTGCGTCCTCAAGTAAATGTTTATGTTTTATATGACGTGGTAAAATTTAAAAATTAAATTAATTAAATTAAATTTTACATGTAAAGCTTTATCTGAAGGATATTTAATATATTTAATTTTTTGAATTGCAATATGCTTAGGAGAATCAGTCTAGACATGCCGTTTTAAAATATGTGCGCATGATCTTAGTAATTAACTTGACAAAGCAGAAGACAAACTACTGTAATACAGCACAAAATAGTTCAGAAAATGTCACCTAAATGCTGTATTTAAACTTCTTAATCAAATACAAAATGTGGGGAGAAAATACAGAAAAGGTACACTTTTAGAATAAAATAAACTTTATTTAAAAATAAAAAATGCTATAAATCACAAATAGAGATGTACAGTATTACTTAATTATATGCATTAGCCAATGCGTGCGCTAGCATCACAAACAAAAATTCTATCAGCACAAACAAATTAAAATATTTTAGAATAGCATATGTCGGTGGTGATGTCATTATCTTTAATTCAAATATCAATATTTTAATAATAGAAGCAGCACTAACATAAAGTATATTTGATCACAAGTAGAGATGTACAGTATTACTTAACCACATTCCAGTGTGTCCACCTTTACGCTAATATTCTTCTTGTCTCGTTGTAAAGTACAGTGGCCAACTATTGTGATTCTTTGTGTCTTATAAGTAAATAAATGAAATTAAGTAGAAGTGACTTCTTTAGGAATCGCTATACCTCAAACTGTTTGTTTTGCGTTGTTTGTGGTTATCTGTCAGAGCCGGGGCGCCTGCAGGATTTTATTCCTAGGTACGCACAAATCCAGCACCACCCCCCCCCTTCCCCCAATAATGTCAAGAAACACTGATGTTTACTGTCAAAGGCTACATTATTCAGTATAACATAATTCGTTTACTTTTTAAGATTAATATTTTATTAAAATCTAAATGTAATAAAAGCACATCGGCACCAAGGAAAAATCAGACGCTTAAGATGTAGCCTAATCTTAAAAATAATGACATATTAAAAATTTTGCAAGTATAAGATTGTGAAACGTTTAGTAAAGCATTAATAAATCCTTACTTTCCACTGATTTTCATCCACCCGCACAGTTGAGTAGTGGACGGGCTCCAACTAAAACATAATTCATATATTTTTCTTGGAAAAAATATCTTTTAAAAACGAATTTCATATACAGTTTGTCTCTTTGTTTGAATATGTTTCTTGGTCAGTTGTCTTCTACAAAAAAATAGAAGAACGAATAACATTTGAGTTGAAGTGCGTGCTTTAAAACAAATCCGATATGCTTCAACATTTTCGAATCACGAACTGGATTGTCAAATAAAATAATAATCTAGCCTAAATAAAATTAAAGTGAAATATTCAGTTTCAGATGAGCCTATATTAAACTGTTTTCCATGTTGCGCCGGTCAATTACAATTTAATTCATTTAATCAAATAATTTAAATAAGCAGGACAGGCGTTTACAATATTCTGAGAAAATAGAAACTTGTTGTGAGAATAGAGACGTCTGCTTATTTAAGCCAGTCTGTCAGATAAAATTGTTAACAACACCTTAAATGGTTCCGTTCTATGCGAGGAGGCTGCGCAGCAGCTGGATCTGATCTACAGCCAGGTCCAGATGAGACTGCGGTTTCCACTGCGTGTGGGGGATCAGTATTTGTCTAATCAGTTTTAGGCCTTATGGCAAATGTCTCAATTAAGTTTCTGTTTTAAAGAGCGTCTACTCATTTTGAACCTTGTTTTAAACAATAGCTATCTGAATTGTAATTGTTAGTGTGCAGAAAAACCGGCAGCAAAACTAAAGCCAATAGATTTCTTTACCCATCTCCCACCATGCAACACGCTTTAAAACACACAAACGCACACCTTTTTTATTGTCATTCTTTCTTGCTTTGTTAATATATCATAGTGTATACTGTTTAATAATCAATTTAAATGATGTAATAAAAAAGACAAAGAGTTCAAGAAAACGCACTGAAAATGAAAGAAATGGCGGCTAAGAATAAACGTCACTGTGGCTGTACATTTTTTTTCTACAAACGTTTTGGAACGTGATTAGTTAATATTTTTATATACATTACAACAACATGTTTGTATTTAAAAGAACTCGATAGCAGGCAAATATTTAAGTTCAGAATAAAAGTTGGGCCCTATCTTATACTTAAACATTTCTTATAAATGGAAATTGAGAGTGAAATTACAAAGGGACTTTTTGTAGATATTTTTGAAATGCTATTACGCAACAATTACCTACTGTTATTTTAAAATAATAAATACGGGTAACACCGTGACACAACTGCGGAGACCATGCTTGTGTCAAAATGTTATCTGACAGAGTAGGCTGGATTGCTGGATCGTGGTGCTTAAAATTCTACATTTAAAAATAAAATGTGTAACTCTTCAAATAACAATTTTAAATTGAAATTTGTTCCAAGTGTAATATTATAAGTGTAATGTAAACGTTTGCAGAACATTGGATTGATGTTTTCAGTACCTATATTTATGTTCTTAATTCATTCACAACATTTTGTTATGGAGTAAGATGAATTATGCTATTTATTGATAGACTATCCTGCTGTAGGCTATTTTACAATGTTCTCTACAAAATAGGTTGTACAGAAATATTTGCCTATGATTACATACAGTACTATAAAAAAGAATTAGTACAGAATACAATATAGCAAAACGGCTCACTTTTCAACAAAATGAGCTTTATTAATCACAAAATATTGTTTTTCGATTACAAACACAACAATTTCGATTTTATTATTCTTTTAAAAAGCGGAAATGTTGCTCTTTTATTTCTAAGAAGTTCGTTAAGTCTGTCTCTTATCTGCTTCCAGTCACGGGCTTCGGGGTGGAATCTACGATTAACGGCATCTGAAAGGGATTGGCGAAGGTTGTCGGGCAGTGCGTTTTTTCCCCTGGAACCGTCGAAGTTAACAGAACCAGCCCAGCTCTGATACAGGTTGAGAGGACTTAACATTTTGAACAAACGTGCAGCGAAACGATCTGCCCGCGGTTTCCCATCTGGTCCCGTGGAAGCCAGTTACACTTGATTCTCGGTCTCTAATGAAATGTTCTTTAAAACCACAAGATACCGGCGAACATGATGACCAGAACGGGAAGTGTTTCTTGGTGTTTCAGGTAAACTCAAATGGAAGGATGCCATCGCGGAATGAGGAGGAGGATGGGAAAATGTATCATCTTGATTTGGCAACTCATCAGCGTGTACCGTCGTCATTTGGTGATACCCATGGAGCACGCTGACCAAACAAAATCTTTATTTAACTGTGTGTTGAAGGTCCGTGCAGATAACAGCGTAGAGGTCTCAGATGGAACACCGAAATCACCATTACAAGGGTATAACGAAGAGGAATGGTGTTCTTGGACAGACGGACGAGGTGACCACGTCTCTGAAAACTGTTGGCAGTTCGTTTGGTTCTCTAAAGATATTAAAGGATCTGCGGGACTGTCAGTGGATGTGGACTGATCGGCTGTCGGTGGATGAGTTTTCTCGTTAAAACGCGCCTCCAACAAACCCATCCATGTAAATCGATCTTTACAGAAACTATTTGTTGTTTCATTTTAGTTTGTATTGCAAGTGTATTCGTATTGTAGAATTACATCATCATAGTTAGTTATAACTATTCACTAATTTATAGCGAATGTTGTAGTAAAATGACTAAAATATGTTTTATATGATGTGGTAAAATTTAAAAATTAAATTTTACATGTAAAGCTTTATCTAAAGGATATTTAATATTTTGAATTGCAATATGCTTCGGAGAATCAGTCTAGACATGCAAATAAATAAATCAACAAATGAGTAAATAAATGAATAAGTTCCTACATACATAAATAAATGGGTAAATACGCAAATAAATAAATAAATATGCAAATAAGTAATTAAATGAGTAAATAACTACACAAATAAATACATACGCAAAT
The DNA here is from genome assembly GCA_903798195.1 of Danio kyathit. Lineage (NCBI taxonomy): Eukaryota > Metazoa > Chordata > Actinopteri > Cypriniformes > Danionidae > Danio > Danio kyathit. The sequence goes on along the minus strand of LR812525.1, from coordinate 3,106,521 downwards.
AAATAAATAAATGAGTAAATAAATAAATAAATGCACAAATAAACAAATACATAAATACATATGTAAATAAATTAATAAATGAGTAAATAAATAAAATAAATACGCAAATAAATAAATAAATGTACAACTTCCTGCATAAATAAATATATAAATAATTAATAATGTGGGCAGATAAATAAATCAATTACATGAATGTTAATTTTGTGGGAATATGAAATGAAAATGCTAAACTAACTGCAGATCCGTTCATTTATTTTTGAACTTAGTTTCGTATTTACTTTTCCTCAGCTCAACATGCTACTTCAAATATTATTGTCCATTAGACTAAAGATAAATGATCAGGAATTGTTTTATCGAGAGATGTAACAATGATTTTAATGTCGTCGCTGTCCGTGGACGGAGAGCAGAAATGTTACTCGCTCGTATTAATTTCAATATGGCTTTTTAGTTACGATTAACGGAGTATAATTTTATATACAGTATGCAATTAGGTGGTATATAAATCTATCTATCGGTTTTCCAGAGTTTTTGTCATGTTAAAAAGGTGCATGTGTGTGAGAAACTGAGTGAAAGAGAGTAATGACGCTTGTTTATGCATTTATTCATTTATTAATTTAAGTTATATTTAGTTATCTTATTATTATTATTATTATTATTATTTATTTTTAATAAAAATTTATTTTTAACGAGCACAAATTGTGAGCAAACGAAAATAACATATTCGTGCGTGAATAAATATCTGATGTTCATTTCCATGGCACAAACCAGCACAAATCTAACCAAATATTTTGGTTATATATAAACAACAAAAACAAATAAAGTGTTTATTTAACTGCACAAATCAGCACAAACGAATATGACACTTGTTTTGTGCGATTTAGAAGAAATAATGGGGCGGAGAGTGACGTCGCGGCTCCCGAAGTGTTTTGATTAGGCAATATCCTGCATAAATCCTGCAATATCCTGCATAAATAAGTAAATAGGTAAATACGCAAATAAATAAATAAATACGCAAATAAGTAACTAAATGAGTAAATAAATAAATACACAAATAAATAAATACATACGCAAATAAATAAATAAATAAATGAGTAAATAAATAAAATAAATACGCAAATAAGTAATTAAATGAGTAAATAAATAAATACACAAATAAATAAATACATACGCAAATAAATAAATAAATAAATGAGTAAATAAATAAAATAAATGCACAAATAAATAAATACATATGTAAATAAATAAATAAATAAATGAGTAAATAAATAAAATAAATACGCAAATAAGTAATTAAATGAGTAAATAAATAAATACACAAATAAATAAATACATACGCAAATAAATAAATAAATAAATGAGTAAATAAATAAATAAATACGCAAATAAGTAATTAAATGAGTAAATAAATAAATACACAAATAAATAAATACATACGCAAATAAATAAATAAATGAGTAAATAAATAAATAAATGCACAAATAAATAAATACATATGCAAATAAATAAATAAATAAATGAGTAAATAAATAAATAAATGCACAAATAAATAAATACATATGCAAATAAATAAATGAGTAAATAAATAAAATAAATACGCAAATAAATAAACTTCCTGCATAAATACATATATAAATAATTAATAATGTGGGGAGATAAATAAATAAATTACAAGAATGTTAATGTTGTGTCGGTTTTCCAGAGTTTTTGTCATGTTAAAAAGGTCCATGCATGTCGTGTGTGAGAAATGGAGTGAAAGAGTAATGACGCTTGTTTCTGTATTTATTTATTTATTCATTTGGAGATAATACAAAATATGAATACAACAGAACAACATAAAAACTGCTGTGTTATATAATTTTAGCTAACCGCGCCATAAAGATGTAGATAAAATATGTGTTGAGAAATACATACAAAAAAAATTAAACACCAGAAAATATACTGTAGGCCTATGTTAATGGCTAAAATACAGTTAGCATATCGATTTTATTTTGACTTGTAGCTTATGGCCCTATTTTTCTGGCTACACTAGCCTATGCCTTAAAATGTAACTAGTTACACATTTAGCTACTATTTTTTAAATGACATTAGATTGTAACATTTCACTTTTTCCTAACACTGATGATTAGTTGGATAATAGGCAATACGTGAAGCGTGATGACGGTTATGCTGATTTCACTCAATTACCAGTTATAGAATAGTATAACTTGCATGTGTGGGCATAGTTTGATGTCTTTACCTAAAACTTTAAACATTTATATTATTCGAAATAAAACGGAAAGAAATACGGAGAACAAAATATGATTTAAAGCACTCGTTTTGTGCTGAAGCCATGATCCGTCTGTTTATGTAAACGGTATCGTTGCATAACTTTCATTGATAAAACCTGTAAAAGCGAAACTGTACATATTATTATAACTATAAAACATATATTACTGCCTTAAGTCAGTAACTTAAAATAAAATATGTCCACCTATATACAGTAAGTAACCCAAACAGTATTATGTCTTAACAAAAAAATAAATAAATAAATTATCCTGACGAGGTTCGAACTCGGGCTGGCGGCGTCATAATCCAACGTGCTGACCACTGGACCACAATGGTAGTGTCATACCGGTGCGTTTGGATCAAGAAATTACACAGTCCTCTGCAACACCTTTGACCAGTATTACCTAAATAAATAAATAAAAATGCGGAGGTGCGGCAAAATAATGAATACAATAATGGATAAAAAGAGTGAGGCTGATCAAATAAATGAAAAAAGTGCGAATGCTGTGGATGCAAGCAGCTACGGACACAGGCCCTAGCGGCTAAAAAACGGACCTCCCGGTCCTCCCGATTAGACAAACCGGGCCTGTTAAATAAATAAATAAAAATAAATAAATAAAGAAGCCCAGCTGGAGGCATCGAGGGAGCTGAATCGAGCGCTCTTGTATACAAATACTGTAAGTCAATGGAAAAGCGGTTGTTCCTTGCGCCACCTGGTGGTTATTGCGTAAAGCACAGAAATGTTTTTTTAAAAAAATGAAAATGTGGACTTTACGGCCGCAGTACGCCGCGTGACTACGGATCACAAAACGCAGTACTGCGCAGGAAGAAACGCGCGTTCTTAGTAGCCATATCTGTACACTATTTATACTACAAAATGGCGTAGAATAGTGCATAAGTATACGATAGGGGCGCCGCTGGGGGGGGGGGGAAGTTAGGACGATTCTATGGGCCCATATATTCAGGGGGCCCACAGAGACATTATAAAGGGCCCTCAAACCACCCCGGCTCTTCATTTTCATTCATTTTCTAATTCGCTTGTCAGAGGGCCCGTGGTGGCCAGCGGCGCCCCTGGTATACGATATGGGACGCACCTCTTAATTCTACTTCACTTGCCATGAGGTGCAGCTAATTTGTCTTCCTGGTTACTCTGTATGGTTTTCATAATAAAAGTTTCAACAAAAAAAGTTTCTGTTTTGTCTGAGTTTAAGAGAAGAAAATTGTTGGTCATCCAGTCTTTAACATCTTTAATACACTCAGTTAGCTTAGACAGTTCAGACATCTCATCAGGTTTAGTTGAAATGTATAATTGAGTATCGTCTAATCGCGGCACTAAGATCGAGTAAAACTAATAGCGAGATGCACCCTTGATCAGCGGCTAAGAGTAAATCGTATTAGTAAATAGTATCAAATAGTATTTTAGACATAAATGGAAGATTTTAAATAGGCCTATAATTAGCTAAGTTGCTGGGGTCTAGTTGTGGTTTCTTAATAATAGGTTTAATAACAGCTAGCTTGTAAGGATTTGGAACATGGCCTAAAGATAAAGAAGAGTTGATAACATTAAGGAGAGGTTCTCCTATAACAGGTAGCAATTCTTTCAGTAATTTTGTTGGAATTGGGTCTAACATGGCGACGCAGTGGCACAGTAAGTAGTGATGCGCTGGGTCGCTGGTTCGAGCCTCGGCTGGGTCAGTTGGCGTTTCTGTGTGGAGTTTGCATGTTCTCCCTGTGTTCGCGTGGGTTTCCTCCGGGTGCTCCGGTTTCCCCCACAGTCCAAAGACATGCGGTACAGGTGAATTGGGTAGGCTAAATTGTCCGTAGTGTATGAGTGTGGATGAGTGTGTGTGGATGTTTCCCAGAGATGGGTTGCAGCTGGAAGGGCATCCGCTGCGTAAAATCGTGCTGGATAAGTTGGCGGTTCATTTCGCTGTGGCGACCCCAGATTAATAAAGGGACTAAGCTGAAAAGAAAATGAATGAATAAATGGGTCTAACATACATGTAGCTGGTTTGGAACTATTTATAACTTTATCTAGCTCTTCTTGTTCTATGATTTTGAAGCGTTGTAGGTTATTTTGATTCAGTGGAAAATTTTCTGGATCTGGAGTATGTGGTGGTGCAGAAAGTTTAACATCTTCTATTTTCTGTCTAAAGCCTTCTATTTTATCACTGAAAAAATTCATGAAGTCATCACTACTGATTTGCGGTGGGACATTTTGTTCCAAAGATGATCGATTATTTGTTAGTTTAGCAATGGTGCTAAATAAAAATCTAGGATTGTTATGATTATTTTCAATCAGTTTGCGGAGGTGCTCGGCCCTGGCAGATTTAAGAGCCCTCTACAGCTGGACATACTGTCTTTGTACGCAATTCTAAAAACCTCTAAATTAGTTTTTTTCCATTTACGTTCCAGAGCACGGGTTGCTGTTTTGAGAGCGCGAGTATGATTATTGTACCATGGTGTAGTTTTATTCTCTCTAGCCTTTTTTAATTTGATGGGTGCCACTGTATTTAGTGTGCTAGTAAAGATGGCATCCATACTGCTGGTTACTACATCAAGGTCATTTGCGTTTGCGGGTGTATTTCGAAATAAAGAAAGATCAGGTAAGTTATTTATAAATTCATTCTTGGTGGATGGAACGATAGTCCTACCAGGGCGGTATATTGGTGCAGATCTGCTAATTTCAGGTAAACGCAGCTTATATAGTAAGAGGTAGTGGTCCGTAACATCATCACTTTGTGGTATAATGTCTACATCAATCACCTCAAATCCATAAGACAGAATTAGATCTAATGTATGTTTAAGCGATGGGTTGGGCCAACAACGTTTTGCTTTATCCCAAGTGATTGTAGTAGATCCATAAAGGCAAGCCCTAGTGTATCATTAGCATCATCTATGTGGATGTTAAAGTGTCCTACAATTAGTATTTTATCAGTTTTAACTAGTAAGTCAGAAATAAAATCAGAAAACTCTTTTAGAAAATTGACATAGGGTCCTGGGGGTCTATAAATGGTGATTGTAGCAAGAGATAACACAGATTTTTGCATAATATCCGGAAGCATAACATTAGGCGCTAATACTTCAAAGGAGTTAAACATAAGTCAGTTTCTCTGATTAACATTAAGACTATCACTAAAGATTGATGCAACTCCACCACCACGGCCAGTTTGACGAGCCTCATGCTTATATGCGAATCCTGGAGGAGTTGCTTCATTTAAGCTAATATAGTCATTTTGTTTCAGCCAGGTTTCAGTGAGACAGAGTGCATTTAGATTGTTATCTGTTATTATTTCATTTATGATAAGTGCTTTAGGGTGCTAGTGACCTGATGTTTAGGAGACCAAGCTTTACGAAATTTGTAGGTACCTGTGCAGAAATATTCTTAACGCGAGCACATGCACGAGACGTTCTACCCCGGGACCTGGTAAGCACCATTCTTTGCGTTTTTATGGTTATTCTGTAATCATTGCATGCATCACTAATAAATATTCTAAAAACAAAAATATTTTCCATTGTGATGAATATATATATATATATATATATATATATATATATATATATATATATATATATATATATATATATATATATATATATATATATTGGTGACAGAATAAAATGGATTGTTTTTGGTCAATTTTGACAGCTGTTTGGCAGCTACTTTGCTGTACATTAAAGCCTACCTAATCACTGTAGCCTGACTAACGAACGATTACAATTAAAACCTTATGAATAAATAGGATATCTTGTAAGATACTGCGTGATCCAAATAATTTCAGTACTTTTTGGGCATGAAATCCACGCTGAATCCACCCTTCTGATGAGATCAGTTTAATCCAGATTTTTTTAATAAAAGTGATCCAAATTCTACAAAAAAGGTCTGAAAAACCCAAACTAAAGGTTTTATCCGGATCAAAACCAAGATTGGATAATTGGATCTAATCCAATTATGTAATCCGTTTTTTCTTTTGAAAAACCCATTTGTAAGATTTGATCCAATTCCTTATCCAAAATCCTAGTGGATTACTTTTGAAAAACCGGGCCCTGGATATAAAAAATTTCAGGAGGATTTAGATTGAATCAAATCTTAACACATTACGCAATCAAAGAATAAAAAGCCAATTAAGAAATGTACAACATCAATTACTCAAAGATAAATCCAAGAGTTAGAAATGGATAAAGTACGTTGCAGCATATAAGTCTCTGATGCAAAAGCTCAGAGGCTCATACACTGCAACAGGGCATCCTGGCTACAAGATCCCAATAACCTATTTCACACCTTCCCTTAAGTACTCAACAAACAGCCATAAATTCAAGACAATAAAAGCTTCACCACTCTTGCCTGGTAGTGAGTTTGAGGTGTAAACATTTGCTCTAGGTGGAGCATCTGGCAAAGATCTTATCAAAGTCGAAACCCAGATCAGCATATACAAATGAAATTGTGAAATATTACAGTGAAATTGAAACCACTTTACCAATCACACAGAGACATTTAAAATGACACCAAACATTAGAAATTAATAAGATACACCATAATAAAAACTTGGACATTTTATGTGGAAATGTGAGTGATCTGCTCTGGTGGAGAAGGTAAAGTAAAGGTCAGGAATGGGGGCTCAGGGTGATTGAAAGACAACAGCTGGTTTCCTGATCTTCTCAGATCAGAAGTTTATTGTTTTAGGGCGTACTCTCACTATTGCTATCCGAACCGCGCCCAGGCCCGTTTCCCGGATCGTTTGAGAAGTGTGAGTGCTCTGAATCAGGCTCAGGCATGGTTCACTTGGCTGGCCCTGGCCGGGTTGGAAGAGGTGGGCCTGAGCGCGGTTCACTTGGGCTTTGGCGCGGTACGCTTGCATTGTGAGTGCAAAACGCGCCTGAGCCCAAAACTGAAAGCGAGACGTGACTTTTAAAGGACTGTTTGATATGGATTAATAATTAATCATTCTTACTTTTCAATGAACGCAAACTGTCGTAGATTATTAACCCCCTGGGGTCGAAGCCCGCGTATACGCGTTTTGGTCTGTTTTTGTATGATTACGCCGAAAAGAACGTAAAGTACACTTTCAGTTTTGATCGTACAGAAAAGAGCAGTACATCAATCGAATCTGTAAGGTGTCTAGTTTTTTTTGGGCACACTCACAATAACAACAAAAGTGTGTGCTTTTGCAAAATAAGGAAAATATACAGTGAATGTACTTTCTCTTTTCTCTCTCCGTGAACTGTTTTTAGAAACACGTCAGTAAGATACACTGAAACTCCGCGAAAACGAAACACACAGACATGAGACATGTATCTATAGAAAGCTTGAAGTGTCTACTTTTAAATGCAGCGGTGCATGTTGAAAACAAACATTGCTTGATAAAGTAATCAGTATGAAACCAACACCATGTGTAGTTTCGCCGTCTGATCTCATTAGTTTTAATGCGCCCACGCCCACGAGGCTTTGTTATTACAAGCGCCTGCATAAGACGCGCGCATCATGTAGACTGGTGAAAAAAAGCACGTCATTACAATGAACGGAAACTCAGCAATTACTCAACAAAATGACACGAGTGATGTATCTATAGAAAGCTTGATATGTCTAGTTTTGACAAAATAACAAATAATCTGTTTTGATGTGATCCGTATTAAAGTAAGTACTGTTACGGATTCTCATATCGCCTCATTACAGCTAACGTGATCCCGCCTCTCAGTAAACACGCTGTTCATATGCAAATCACTGAGGTGATCCAGGTAATAACATACACGCCCCCCCGAGACATGGCATAAAACGACAAGCTTTATTACTGAGTTACTTACTTACTGTTTTTGCGCGTTGGAATGATGGCACGCTACACAAACGAAGAAGCACTTCGGATGGTTCTGGACAGCGACGAAGAGTGTACTTTCTCCTCAGAGGAAGAGCATGACTCAGATGACGAGCGCATACATTTTGAAGATCGTCTAGACCCATAAGTACACAGTTTTTTTGCACAGTTGTGCCCTGATTATGTCTGTGTAAGCTCTTCTGTGTCCCTCTTTCCTCAATTGTTGACATTTTCTCAGCACTATGAGAGAGTACTTTATACATAGGGTGTAAGAGTGGGCTTTTACAAACCTTACACCCTTTATTATGTTACACTCTTCATATTTACACAGTTTTTTGCACAGTTGTGCCCTGTGTTCCTCAATCGTAGACATTTTCTCAGCACTATGAGAGAGTAATTCATACTATATATACCGTACACAATATGTCATGTGTAAATTCAAGTGCATACCTGAAGTTATATGTAAAGTGTATTTATAAATAACGTTTTCAGTAGATTTGCTACATGAAAGTTTATATAGTTTACAGAGTTGTATACCGTGTACTGACTCTCACACATGTATCACCAGTTATTTTGTGTTATATTTGAATATATTTTAAATAAACTGCAAACCAAAAAATATAAAAACTGATTTTTTCCTCAGAATCTTTCTTGAAACTCTTCCCTTAGTCACATACCTGTCTGATGGCTCATTATGCAGCTCATTATGCAGGTCTTTGTCTTCTCAGGTGTGACTCACTGCATTAGTAATGATTGTTCACGCCTTCTCGCATAGACCATTTTCACTCAGAAAGTGACTTAGAAAATTTAATTCAATATATTGTTTTCTGTGAGCAAGTAAACAAGATGATTCTCACATCATTTTGAAGCAAAAACACTAGGCTACAGGATCCAGTTCTCAAAAGTCTTGTGAACAAGTGTTCTCTATGTGTTTCACGGCCTTGTTTCAGTGACTTCAAAATTTTAGTTTTTCACTAACCTTGCATAAACATTTCTTTCTCAAAAACACAAACACATACAAACATGCTGCTTAGGTATTATTGTAGCCCAGCATGTGCTGTTTACAATGTTATCACACTTTAGCCATTAATATGTTTTTAAGATACTGAAAACAACACAAATGTCAGTGCATGTCAAAACTTCTCCACAGCCCCAAAACACCCTTAGACCCCTGAGGGTTAAAGACGCAAACCCCTCACTGCACGGCAGCTGCACCTTCAGCAAACCTCCTAATTCCTGCAGCACGAGGACTTTATGAGCGTCAAAAGTGGCTGATCTGTTTGGCGAAATATTTGACTGCATGTCACCGCATATCAAACGACTTAAACGATAAAACTAATGAAATCTCCACTGTGCTGAGCGAGAGCGCTTCTCTTCCTAAACTGTACAGCGCATCATCGATGACGTAAGCCTGCCCAGGCCCGAATGTAATGTGAGTGCGGGCCGTCGGGGGAGACGGGATAGGGGACAAGCGTGCTTTGGCCCAGTTCAAGGCAACTGTACATAGTGTGAGTACGCCCTTAATGCTATAAAACAGGGCGTGTCATCGTGATTGACACAATTGAAGTGTTATTATTCCATTTCTGTGTTATTTTACCATGATAAAATGAGTTCAGCAGTAAACTACACATTCTGACATACAGGATCTGGTGGAACACTGTTTATTTGGTGGCCTAGCCATGACAGGATAAATACAGGTGATCGTTATCTAGCAGTAATTCTCTTTATGGGTCTGAAATAATAATTAGAAAGACTAAACTAATGTTAGCTGATCTCCACATTGATCTCCTGTAACATTATTTGAACTTGACTTACAGGACGTCTCTGCATTTTGAGTTTCGGCATGTTGTTGAGTTAATCTGCTGAATTTGCTGTTATAAAATATTAATGTTCTAGAAACCGAATCTTATATCACAAATAGAGCAGTAAATGTTGTTTATTATTTATATACATCATTTACCATTGACTTTTCATTTGAAAACTCCTAATAAACATTCAAATGAAGGTAAATTCCTCTTTGCCAGATATAATGAAGGCATCGAATAAACCAATAAAAACGAAGGCAAAAAATAATAAACAATATACAAGCGATGTTCAGCAGCTGATAGACATCATGTATTAATACTGCGAAGTTTATTGTACAAATTGACGAGGATTATTTTATATAGTGTAGGGATGAGACGTGTAAATATCCTGTTGATATATAGAAATCTTGCTGTATTTATCTTTTAAACGTACGATTTTCCCGCATGGTAAATCGTTATCTATGGTGTGTATATTCTGGGTCCTGTTGATTGCTAATTAAAAATTAAAACCTTTTTAAAAATGTATGTGTTGTTTATATGTTGTTGTTCATATTTTACAAATGTTATTTCTACCCCTGTGAAAATAATAAATACAAACAACCCTGTTATAAGAGAAATATATTTTTTATGCTCATATAAAGGCCGGCTCACACTGTGAGATTTTTTTATAATCCTGCATGATTGCAGCATGTCAGACTGCATGAACATGGCTCTCATGTCACATTGTATGATCTCAGCCGTCATAAAGTCAGACTGAACGTCAGTGAAGACGTGCCAAACACGGAAGAAAACACCCCTGAAGTTTGACGTCATCCACCCGTGACACTTTCACTATCCCACGATCTGAAATGATTCCTCACAGCAAACGTAAACAATCTGTAGCTGCAATTTTGCACACAGCGTCTCAATAATAAAACCAGGAAGAAAAAAAACTGGTTTGACATTTCCCCGCGGTCATTTGAATGGACGCATGAATCGCGTCATCAAATTCGGAGCTTCTATTGGTTCTTGGATTGACGCTCAACGCTGTTTCTGTCACACTGCAGGAAAACATCTGAAATCTTCTGGCACTGCCAGAACTTCGTCGGCGAGAAAATCTAATCACAACAGGCACTAAGCGGCCGTCTGTGGACATGTCAAACCAAAGATCAAAGACCACAAATTTTAGCCCAGGATTTCAGGAATCTTTTAGGATTTCCAAAATTTGTCTCAGATGACAAAATCGCGGCTGAAATCTCACAGTGTGAGCCGGCCTTTAGTGTATGAAAGATCGTTTATTTCTGCAGTCCATCATATATTGTTTTTATTAAATTATAAAAGCTTATATCACACAGTTTTTAAATCGTATATTATTACGTGTTGTTAAATGTAAGTGCTTATATTTACATTAGCGAGCCTTTGTTGTAGTGCAGATACAGGCAGTCAAGTGAGAAGTTCGGGGGGCGTGGTTGATTTGACGTACAAGCATTTGGTTGGAAGCTCGATTCCGCAGCTCCTTCTCTGGCTCTATCAGGTAGTCCCTTCTTTGCATGCCCAGGCTCTAATTTCAGCAGTCTTTTGCGACAGTTTGTGCCTGTCACGAGGCACATTGCCTTCAAAGTGTTCAATGGGAAAAGGCGCTGTCGCATCGTCCATATTTTTTACAGTCATTGGGTGACACCCACAGACATAGCCACCAAATTGTCAAGGGTTGTAAAATATATATCAATTCCTTATCGAGAAAAATTAATGATTGTAAGGCCATAACATCAAACCCTGAGAACTGTTTCCACGAGGCGAGACCACGAGAATTTTTAGTCACTAAGGGCGTACTCACACTATGTACAGTTGCTTTGAACAGGGCCAAAGCACGCTTGTCCCCCCTCCCGTCGGTGAGGTAAATGATGGTAAATGATGTATATAAATAATAAACAACATTTACAGCTCTATTTGTGATATAAGATTCGGTTTCTAGAACATTAATATTTTATAACAGCAAATTCAGCAGATTAACTCAACAACATGCCGAAACTCAAAATGCAGAGACGTCCTGTAAGTCAAGTTCAAATAATGTTACAGGAGATCAATGTGGAGATCAGCTAACATTAGTTTAGTCTTTCTAATTATTATTTCAGACCCATAAAGAGAATTACTGCTAGATAACGATCACCTGTATTTATCCTGTCATGGCTAGGCCACCAAATAAACAGTGTTCCACCAGATCCTGTATGTCAGAATGTGTAGTTTACTGCTGAACTCATTTTATCATGGTAAAATAACACAGAAATGGAATAATAACACTTCATTCTCCTCCTGAAGCTCCGACGGTCTGTTTAAAGAAACTGTCAGTGAGGGGTTTGCGTCTTTAATAATCTACGACAGTTTGCGTTCATTGAACAGTAAGAATGATTAATTAATCCATATCAAACAGTCCTTTAAAAGTCACGTCTCGCTTTCAGTTTTGGGCTCAGGCGCGTTTTGCACTCACAATGCAAGCCAAAGCCCAAGTGAACTGCACTCAGGCCCACCTCTTCCAACCGGGCCAGGACCAGCCAAGTGAACCATGCCTGAGCCCGATTCAGAGCACTCACACTTCTCAAACGATCCGGGAAACGGGCCTGGGCACGGTTCGGATAGCAATAGTGTGAGTACGCCCTAAATTACTGGCTGAAAACATACTCTTTAGAAAAATGAACATCTGAACCTATAACTTGATAACCAGTGCCTTAATTGACTTGAACAATCTTTCGGCAAATTTTATTGTAAGTGTAATTAATTTTTTTGTTTGAGCTCTTTTGGGCTTTATGACGGCGACGCAGTGGCGCAGTAGGTAGTGCTGTCGCCTCACAGCAAGAAGGTCGCTGGTTCGAGCCCCGGCTGGGTCAGTTGGCGTTTCTGTGTGGAGTTTGCATGTTCTCCCTGCATTCGCGTGGGTCTCCCCCACAGTCCAAAGACATGCGGTGTAGCGCTGCCACATAATTGGGTATGCTGATTGTAAAATTCATTGAATGTGTGAATAGGCCATGCAGTGAAGCGTACTCGCACTTAGTTTTTGTAGCTCCAAATATATAATATATAAGTGAGTAATAGACTTTTATTTTATGTTCTTTATTTTGAAGTGATGAAGTGAGGTGAATGTATCTCTATTCTATTTTCTGTTCTATTTCTTGTTTTTCTACAAATATACACATTTACCTATCATACACACCACAAGGGGGAGATAGAGGGCACATGGACAGCTCAGTGGGACTTCTGAAGAAGTCATTGAAGCACATGGAGTAGCAGTTTGCCTAAAGCTACCTTTTTTGGTGTGCTGAGGACCACAGTTTGCGTGGAGTTTTTCTTTGGACTCATTAGTTGGACTCTTGCGAAACATTGAAAAAGACTATCCAAGGAGGACATTAGATGTGCAGCAACTACACATGGTACCTGCTATCCTGAATCAAACATTTCGGTGAGAGCGACCCATTTTGCACGCACACTCCTCCACGGACTTTGGACTTTGCACATACATACACACACCCACACACACGGGATTCACCTTTTTTTTGTATTGTGTTATTGTATGACTGTTGTTTGTGTTTGTTCATTGTAAGGACAATTTTCCAGAGTATTATGATCCTATAAGGGGAAAAAAGTTTACTCATTCAATCCATGATAAAATATGAATACAAAACTAGAGAATTGAACCATTTTTTATTTTTTTATTTTTGTGTATCCCGTTGATTTAAAGACGAGCGTTACAGCAGTACAGGTGAATTGGGTAAGCTAAATTGTCCGTAGTTTATGAGTGTGAATGAGTGTGTATGGTTGTTTCCCAGAGATGGGTTGCAGCTGGAAGGGCATCCGCTGCGTAAAACATGTGCTGGATAAGTTGGCGGTACATTCCGCTGTGGCGACCCCGGAATAATAAAGGGACTAAGCCGAAAACAAAATGAATTGGGTAGCACCGGAGGAACCGGAGGAACCGGAGCAAACCCACGCGAACGCAGGGAGAACATGCAAACTCCACACAGAAACGCCAACTGACCCAGCCGAGGCTCGAATAATTTTGGTCTATTTAGAAGCTTTGCTGTGTGAAAGCAAACCTCACCAAGAACAAAGAGCAACACTGTAGTAATTTTAATCTTTGTTTCAGAATAAAACAGTCGATCTACAGGTTTGAAAGAAGCCTTAGATGAATTCTGAGAGCTCCCTCATCCTCCATAGACAGTAACGGTGCAGGTATGCTAACCAAAGTCCAGAAAAAGAACCAAAAATATTGTCAAAACAATTCATTTTATATGACTTCTGAGGTTCAGCTGTATTCATACAGTAGGTGAGAGTTTAATATGACCATTACCGCCGGAGCATGTTCTGCCACCGCTCTGAAGGAAAAAGAACGCGTTTTTTAGGTATGACCGCAGTTTGCGAATATGCCGCCAGGTGGCACAAAGGGACGGGATGCGAACGGACAGAAATATCTTAAACATTAGCTGTAAATACTCTACTACTTGTAAATAAAGATAAACAATGAAACATAGCATTATAATTCCTTCATTAATCATTAAAAAGACAATTAGGCTACATTATTTAAAGGAATAAAGAATAACAAATAACCTCTGGAGTGAAGTGCTTTAAAACAAGTCCGCTATAGTATGCTTAATAATCTAGCCTAAATAAAATTAAAGTGAAATATTCACCGTTTCAGAGAAGCCTATATTAACTGAAAGAAGGATGTTCCTGGTCACAGTTTGACACAGACAATTTGACAAACCAGCACTGATGCTGATCGCCTCTGTGCTGCCTGGAGCCGTGTCATAAATTCAACAAATAGGCTATATAGGCTTATATAATATACATTTTTAAATAGCCTATATAGTCTAATTTACGAATCAAACAAATCCAAAGTTTTTCTTGATGTTTGCATAATAATAACTTTGCACGAAACTGAGGCTTTCATTTTACAGCTTATAAAACATTTATGCAAATTAATGCAATATCATATGTAAACAACAAAATTGTTATATGCTATGTAGTAGCCTATACTTTACAAAAAGTCAACATATGAACCTTAGGGCTTATTGTCATTGTCTTTCATTACATGCAGCGCGCGCATGAACCACGAGTGAGACCATCATAATCATAAGACATAATCTTTAAACTAATGACTTCTATTAAAAATTTAATTAATTGTAATGTAATTAGCATGAATTAAATGTTTTCCGTGAAACGATCTATTTGAGGTAGCCTAATATTTTTATTTGATGAATAAAAAAAAAACATAATTGGACAAACAGCCTATGCCGGTTCTTAAAAAGGATTCAGTCAGTGTTTTCGTTTTGTAATCAACGAAGCTCCAAGAACAATTTTGTACATCAAAAAAATTAAAAAGCTGTAAAAACTACTTGGTCTTTGCTCCTGTGTCAGGTCACCAGGGTGTTTGTTTACTATAGTCAATAGGATGTATTGCAATTAGAGCAGTGTTGCCAGATTGGAAATGTCAAAGTATCATACCAGAACCTCAAAATTATCGTATTTGGAGGAAAACGGAGAGTATACAGCTATTATCTAGACCAGGCTTCACCAATCTTGTTCCTGGAAGTCCGGTGCCCTGCAGGGTTTAGCTCCAACTTGCCTCAACACACCTCCATGGGTGTTTCAAGTATACCTAGTAAGACCTTGATTAGCTTGTTCAGGTGTGTTTGATTAGGGTTGGAGCTAAAATCTGCAGGACACCGGCCCTCCAGGAACAAGTTTGGTGACCCCTGATCTAGACACTTAGCGTTTTGACACTTAGCGTTTTTAGTGGGAAGGTTCAAGCTCCACCTCCAAGTCGCTGTCATCGGATACCTACGTGTTACCAGATGTTGAGTCGATTTCATTGCGTTGTTTTGATGAGATTAACTTTGGAAAAACACGCTCACATGAAGCATTTTAATAGTGAAAAACAAGAACATCATGGGCAAACTCCCCTGTCCTTCTCACCTTCCTTTTAAGCACAAATTTTTTAAACTTGATTAAACAATCGACCTCAAGCTGAAAACTATTGACTTAAGCATGGCCGTGCACGGCAGGAATGTTAACTCGTGAGAGAGAGCCATTCTCCACGTTGATTGGCTGAGATGTAACATACGATGAGAAGGAAAACGGGCCTAACTCCACCTTCTCCTCACACACAGTAGAGAAAATATGCAGCTAGATCAATAACTATAGAAGCCCTGAGATTACAATCAAATTCATTTTAAATGCTATAATATTCTGAAATTATCGTACATTATAGGATTTTTTTCATTATTGATCATACATCGTACGGAAGTCGAAATTATCGTACAAATACGATAATTATTGTTTTACAATTAAAAATTTGTGGTATGTGAAAAGACTAAAAGAGTTGTGTTAGAAACCCCAGTACATCAGACTGCTTCTCCACAAACAAGGAGAGGGAGAAAATCTCAAGACATTGTCTCAGAAAAATAGTTCCAGAAATTTCATTTTGCTTGATTTTGACATCGAATTCAAAACATATACTCAGGAGATATGTAGCTTTTGACCTATTACTTTTATGTGTTGCTCCAGAACTGATTTCACACATTTGTTTATAAAATAATAAAATGTTTAGTACGGTGCAATTTTTTTATAAACTCTAGATGATGGATAATAAAGCCCAGAGTGTCTTCTTTTCAAAGATACATGAACTGTGAATGTAGATCAAATTATTCAGCAACTGTAAAGGTTTCAGTTTGGGATGATTAATTTTGAGAAAGTGCCTCTGACGGTGAGGAAAAGGAGGACACCGATATAGTCTCAGAAAACATTTTACAGTAATCTCATTTTGCATGCTATCTTCATCAAATTTGGAATATAAACTCATGAGACACTTGGCTTTCAAGTCATATTTTTTATAGGACATTACATTAATGTTTTCCTGTGTTTGTATATGGAAAAACAAATATTGAACACAATACAATTTTTTTTTCTCATAACTTCATAATGTATAACTTTTTATATTTTTTAACATATAACTTCTCCTTTTACCACAGTAAAGTTCAAAGTGTCTTCTTTCCAATGATACCCAGGTTGTGTTTGTAGCTTACTGGAGTCAGGAACTGTTACTGTTTAAAGTTAGGTAGGTGTAAATCCTTAAAATTGAGTGAAGCCTAACAGGTTTGGCTGATTTATACTGTCAAGAGCTCGCGTATGCTACGGCGCGGCCTACGCGTGGAGGCATAGCCCTCGCCGTCGGCGTCGCTGACGTGCACCTCTCAAAAAATGTAACTACATGTCACAACGATGCGTAGTGCAAGCTCTGTGATTGGTTGGCTTGGTAGCGCTGACGAGTGTGGGCGGGACTGAGAACTGCGCGAGCCCGATGCAACGAGTGTTTACAAGTGTGGAGTCCCGTGAAGGAGCTCCGGATGGAAAGTTTTGTTTTGTGTTAACCTCATGGTTAAAGTTGTTGCACATCTGCCGGTTCTTGCCTCAAAACCACTTGTACATCAAGGAAGCGTTCAGAAAAAACAAAACACCAGCGAAGGAACTCGACACAGAGGAACATAAACACCTCACTGCCAACTAGTGTTTCGGAAGTGTATTGCAGAGCAACAGAAACAGCATGCAGAAGTATGAATGCGCAGCTATGCGTGTTGCATGCGCCGTGGGTCACGCCGATCACTTGACGCAGAAGTATAAACCAGGCTTTAAAGTGTTCAGACGACAGAGAGACGCCACGTTGTGTTGCCAAAACAAGTGGAAGAAGAAGAAGAATTGTTTGGAGACACGAGTCGTCAGTGTTGTGTTTATTAATGTGCTGCAACGAAGGTTTTGTTTTCATTTTCCCGCTATGAGAGTGGAGCTGGACTCACGTGTGGATTACAGTGCAGGCGACAGAAATAATGAAATGCGGATTTGCCGCTCGTCTCCTTTTAAAAAAGACACGGTTCCAGTTGGTGTTGATTGTCCTTTCGCTACAGATTTGGTACGTGTGTGTGAGAGCAGTGCCCTTTGTTTGTTCATTCAGATGGCAAAGTTAGTTCATATCGTCAGCAGTGCTCTTTCAGTTTTTAAAGACATACCATAGTCAAAATGATTTAGTTACTAAGTTTACAGTACGTTAATATCACTGCAATATTATAGACTGACAGATCCGCTGTAAATGCTGCTCTCCGAATGTAAACATGTAAACACCACAATCAAACTATTACCATCGTGTAGGATGTTCGCCGCATTTTGTGACAGGATAGTCTATACACACACGGCTTTCTGATGCTACCTACCGAGTGCATCTAGTTACCGAGAAATGTGGAGGATTTTTTTTCTTCTCTCATACGACGTACGGTATCAAACATTCCATTAAGACTCCACTCTTCAGCAGTTCCTCGCATACAATATCTCCTTTGTCACGGGGGACATGCAGGACATGTTCCTGAATGAAAGTGAAAGTGCCAAACTGCAGTTAAAGTCGACAAATTAATAATTTTGCAAATAATTTGATTACTGATGTTCATGTAAACACAGTCCCTGTCTTTCTCACCTGCGTCTGTGTGTTTGTTTTGTCTCTGTGAAAATCAGCGCGTGCTTGAACTGAAACTCGCACTTTTATGCAAAACCTTCCCTCTTTCCCTCCCCCGACACTTCCACCTGGACACACCCACTTTCCTGACTTTTTCCAAACTAGAGGTGTGAAAACACCCTGCTGAGACAGGGGAGTTTTGTGGCCCTTTAAATTTGTTGTATAAACATTGGACAGGGGCAACACGGTGGCTCAGTGGGTAGCACTGTTGACTCACAGCAAGAAAGTTTCTGGTTCGAGTCCTGGCTGGGTCAGTTGGTGTTTCTGTGTGGAGTTTGCATGTTCTCCCCGTGTTGGCGTGGGTTTCCTCCGGGTGCTCCGGTTTCCCCCACAGTCCAAACACATGTGCTATAGGGGAATTGGATAAACTAAATTGTCCGTAGTGTAAGAGTCTGTGTGTGAATGAGTCTGTGTGTTTCCCAGTACTGGGTTGCGGCTGGAAGGTCATCTGCTACATATTTCTGCTGTGGTGACCTCTGAAATAGAGACTAAGCTGAAGGAAAATGAATGAACGAATGAAACATTGAACATAAAAACCTTTATACCTCAGACTGGTGGTGTAGGAGAGTAAATCCAAAGGAAGTATATTTGAAATTAATTTGTCTAAAGATACATTTATTGAAATGTGCATTTTTACACCACAATCAAGCAAAATAATAATGTCTTTTGAAATGGTTTGGACATTCCCTTGTGCAATTCTAGAAAGTTTAGCATTGATTAATCGAGTATGAGTACTTGTGTTTGTGTGTTTTTCCCACAATGCAAGCAGTAAATCTTGTGACCTCCTTATCCAAATACTCCACATTATTTATCATTAACCAACAGTGGCTGTATATACAAAGCACAGCCTTCACTCTTCTGTTCAGTGCTGGAGAAACGATTATCATGGCTTTATTTCAGATCTTCTTGATCTCAGTGTTGAGTCTCTGTGCGGCACATAATGATGATATCATGACTCCTGTGGTGAATATCTACACTGAGCTAAATGAGCTTAAAGCTTCAATTGCTGAGCTAAAAACGGATCTGAACACTGCTAAAAATGAACTACAAGAACAGAAAAGCTTGGTTCAGGACCTGCGGAAACAGATTAAAGGTAAATTCCCTTGTTTGATTCACTTTCATACATTATTCACATTGAAACCACCTTGCATTTTACTGTTCTTCAAGAAAAAAAAATGGTCACACTTAATTTTGATGGTCCGTTTGTTGAATTTAAGTTACATGCATCTACATGCCAACTAATTCTCATTAGATTATAAGTAGACTGTTAGGTTGGGGTTAGTGTAAGTTGACATGTACTTCTTATAGTCAGTTGAATGTCTGTTGAAGGAGCAGTATCAACACATATTAAGCAGACAGTCTACTAATACTCAAATGGACCATCAAAATAAAGTGTTACCAAAACTTTAAGCTAAGCTTTTGGGATTGCACAAATCAAACTAACCACTTTTCCTCCACAGAGAGTCCTAAAGTGGCGTTCACTGCCTCCATGTCAGAGACAGAGAGTACAAGCAGAGGGCCGTACACTGCAGAGACCAAACTCATCTTCGATAAAGTCTTAACCAATGTTGGAGATTCGTACAACCCTGCCACAGGTTTGTGTTTATTCGGATTCAATTCAGGTTTATTTGTATAGCATTTTACACTGTAATTATGATTACAAAGTATACAAAAGGTGCACATTTTTGTGACATTACAGATATATAGATATATAGTTGAAGAATATATATCTATATATAAGATTTTCTTCAACACATTTCTAGTCATTATAGTTTTATTAACTCTATTAATTTTATTTATTTGACATGCAAGTAAGTAGAGGTTTATTTTATATAGCACCTTTCCCAGACATTGAGTCCCAAAGTGCTTTACAATAAGAGAAAACAAGTAAAAGAACACGTGGCAATAAAAGAAAACATTAAAAATTCAAATACAGGAACACTAATACTGTTAATTATAAGCTTGACCAAAAAGATGTGTCTTTAAATGCTTTATAAACTGATCCCAGAGATCCCAGTGCTATGGGAAGAGAGTTCCAGAGCCGTGGAGCCACCACACAGAAGGCACAGTCACCTTTAGGCCCAATCCCAATTCTACCCCTTAGCCCTTCCCCTTACCCCTACCCCTCGTTTTGCGCGTGCCCGCCAAGGGGTAGGGGTGTCCCAATTCTCTTTAGCTTAAAGGCGTAGGGCTAAGGGCAAGGGGTACACACCCCTTCGAACGAAGATTTTTCAGGAGCACACTTGAAACGGAGGGGTAAGAATATTTCCCAGAATACACCTGCCACAACAGTAATGCTGAACCCGGAAGTAAGGAGATCCACAAATTAGTATTTTTTGTCATTATTACAAATTTTTACGACAAACAAACACATGATTTATTATATTCATAAACGCGTTCATGTTTTACGGTCATGCTTTTTAAAAAAAACGCAAAAAAAACGCTAAATTTCGCGATCTATAATCCCTAATAATAACTCCTATACAGCAGTCCTACAACATTCTGACACTCGATAACACTCGAATACCCTGTCAGAGCAGTCTAGTGGCTGAAAATGAGCTTTTTACAGTGTCTGCTATAATGTTAATGTTGTTTTCGTGTGTTTACATAGATGAATATGGCCACTGTGTAAATACACAGTACAGTCACGATCTTATTGCCACATTAGATCGTTATGATAACATAATATACGCCTTCAGTGATTTCCTGAAGATAAACACCACAAAATAACACAACTGGAATAACTACAGCAGTCGCGATCGTCTGATCTCATATGAAGCAAGAGATCGTGATGACATCTGATGACGTGTGCAGGTGTTGAAGTGCTGTCCCAATTCTTAGGAGTAAGTTTTGAAGCCCTTCCCCTTAACCCTCGGTTGTAAGGGCCAAGGGGAAGGGGAAGGGGTAGGGGTACAAAAATAGAATTGGGATTGGGCCTTAGTCTTAAGACGAGTTCTGGGAATGGCTAAAAGGTCTTTGCCAGAAGACCTCAGAGTCCGGCTACATGAGTGACTACATAAAAGATCTTGGATATATAGGGGTGCTTGACCATGCAGAGCTCTATATGTAATGACCAGAGTCCTAAAATTCACTCTAAAACTAATAGGAAGCCAGTGAAGTGCCTTAAGCACAGGGGTAATGTGTGAGTTCCTACTGGTGTTGGTTAAACGCCTCGCCCCTGCATTCTGCAAAACTTGCAATCGATCCATAGTAGATTTGTTCAGACAAGTGAACTGAACATTACAATAATCCAATCGTGAAGAGATGAAGGCATGAACAAGCATCTCCATCTCTTCCTTTGACACAATATCTCTGATTTTTTGCGATGTTCCTCAGATGAAAAAAGCATGTACGAACAACAGACTTAACATGGCTGTTAAAACACAGAGCTCGATCAAAGATGACACCAAGATTTCTAATATCACTGCAACTTGAAAATGACAAACCCCCAAAAAACTTGCCTCATCATTGGGGTGATGCTATCTAGAGTAAAAATCAACATTTCTGTTTTATCAGAGTTCAGTTGCAGAAAATTGTCTGCCATCCATTTGTTAATGGAGACTAAACAATCCTGCAAGAAAGATAATTTGTCTAGCCTGTCTAGGGTTAACTATACTGCGCATTCACACAGTGGCCATATTCATCTATGTAAGCACACCAAAAACAACATTAACATTATAGCAGACACTGTAAAAAGCTCATTCTCAGACACTAGACCTTTCTGACAGGGTATTCAAGTGCCACTGATGCGATCCAAGACCAGCGACGAGATGATCCCAAGGTTTTTGGACCAGGCCGTCTCCTGAGCAGCTGCGGTGGTGGCCATCGTGGAGCGAGAGCATAATGCTGCGTTCACACCAGACGCGGAAGAAGCGTCAAGCGCGAGTGATTTACATGTTAAGTCAATGCAAACGCGCGAATAGGCATCCTGTGGCGCGACGCGAATGGCGAGGTGCGATACGCGCGAATTGAGCGTTTGACGCGCTTAACGCGCGAATCACTCGAGTTCAAATATCTGAACTTCTGCGGACATTCGCGCCGCGTTAACCATCAGGAGCTTGCTCTTGTGGGAGCATGATTGTGACGTAGCACCTGTTGTTGGTGTCCGGGGGAAATCCTCCAGCCGACACCGACAACAGTTCATCAAACTGGGCTTGGCTCAGTCAGAAGCACCGCTGGAAGCCCCAGTCATCCAGGTTAAGTTTTTGGAGGAGTTTATGAGCCCACAGCGCTGGGTGCACCTCAGAAAGTATGTAGTGGACTCAGACACTGCTCCAAACGTATTGATGCTGTTTTACAGCCTTCATAAAGCACATAAACACAGGTATTTTCTCAATAAAATCCATGTTAGCCATTTAGCAACGAAGCTACATTCACCGAGCAGACATAAGCCCTGCCCATGACGCAAATCCGCCTCTGTTCTGAAGTGAATTTGACGCGCGAATGAAACGGAGTTTGACGCGCGAATGAAGCGGAGTCTGACGCGCTAATGAAGCGAGTAAACTCAAATGTTTATGTGTCTATTTACTCGCGAATAGCGCGATTTAACCGCACGTTCCGCGTCTGGTGTGAACACAGCATACGACTGACTCTGTGATGCTCCAAGGATAGACGAGCCTTGCTAAGGTCCACCTTCCTGCGCCTAGACTGCAGCTCTGCACAAGACATTTGGCCATAGGAGAAATGGTCGTGCCCAACTGAGCCTGGTTTCTTTTGAGGTTTTTTTAAATCTTCAGTTTCGCCAATTGGTGAAGTTTTTTGGCTTGCATGGTTCGGGATCTGCAGAGCTGCGCATCGATGGATTTGCTCTTCAGTGTTTGGACTCTCAGTAGTGATTATTAACCCACACTGAACTGAGCTAAACTGAACTGAATCTCTGAAAACTGAACTGACTCTGTTTCAATTCACTATAATTTTCCATGTGAAGCTGCTTTGACACAATCTACATTGTATAAGCGCTATACAAATAAAGGTGAATTGAATTGAATTGAATCATCGAGTGTCAGAAAGTTGTAGGACTGATATTATTAGTTATGTTTAGGCATTATAGATCGCCAAATTTAGCGTTTTTTTTTTTTAGCGTTTTTTTATAAAAGCATGATGGTAAAACACGAGCGTGGTTATGAATATATTAAAACATGTTCTTGTTTGCTGTAAAAATTCATAATAATGACAAAAAATACTAATTGTGGATCTCCTTATTTCCGGGTGCAGCTATCCTGTGGTTGTGGTTGGTGTTTTCTGGGAAATTTTCTTACCCCTTGGTTTTGAGTGTGCTCCTGAAAAATCTTTGTTTGAATGGGTATCTAGCCCTTCCCCTTAGCCCTATGCCTTCAAGTCAAAGAGAATTGGGACACCACTACCCCTTCAGGAGAACGCGCAAAAGGAAGGGAAGGAAAGGGCTAAGTGGTAGAACTGGGATTGGGCTTTAGTTTATACTTTCAGAGGGCCTTAAATTTCTCTGAATTGATTCATTACCTTTTAATACTTTTTAAGACCCTTGCAGACACCTGGAATATTTTAATATAATGCACTTTTTTCAACACAGGCTCATTATGGATACGTATTCCTGTATACATTTCTGGAGACCACGAATTATGTAGCCAGAGGTACGTCTGGCTGCATTCTGTCTTTGAAATGAATGCAATGGTGCGGTATGATGCCACCGATGGCATCATGTTCCTTTCGGCTCTACCACCGACCGCTTGCCTCTGTGTGGGCGGCTTTTCTTTTTCTAGATTGCTTTTAAAAACACTATCAGTTGGGTTTAGGGAAGGGGGTGGTTGGGTCAGCCGGTCAGTAAGTCGGTCGATAGCAAGCAGGTCTGGTTGGCTGATGTATATATTGTGCCCTCTGGTGGATTTATGCAAGAGGAGGACGCGCGAGAGAAATTTGAGATCATCAAAAAGTTTAGACAGCGGTCTCTGGTGGATTTGCAAAAACAAAAACTGCAAGTAGACGTACCTCCAGTTACGTATTCACCTACACGTATTTCCTATCCACAGAAATGTAGACCTGGGTATGTATCCGCAATGAGCCTGTGTTGACATTTTTGATTGCAGACAGATTACAATGAAGGACATATGGATGTGTGTACAAACTGCAAATAAGACATTTTTAAAACCCACATGACGCATCATGATGTGATAATTGATTTTACAGTGTTTACAGTAGTGTTTTTGCTCAGCGTGTTTTAATATGTGTCCATGTGTGTTGCAGGAGTTTTCACCGCACCAGTTAAAGGTGTGTATTACTTCAGGTACTCCGGCTCTGCGTTTTCTACGCACGATATGGGTCTGAGCATCTTTAAGGGCACCAATAGATTTGTGTCTTCATACGAGTATAACTCTGGCGACCGCAACGACCAAGTGTCCAACGGAGCAGTGATGGAGCTGAATGTCGGAGAGCAGGTTTACATGAACCTGTGGATCAGATCCTGGATCTTTGTGGATCGACGCTACGACTACTCCACTTTCACAGGATACCTGCTTTACCCACTGAAAACTGATCTGTGAATTACTATCAATTACTAAAATATCAAAACCAACTGTTGAAGTTGATATTAAATGCGCATTCCGAGTTGCCATACCACAGAAAAAACTGTTTTATTAACCATCCAGATTAATTTGAGTGATAAAAAGCCACCTATTAAATAAACTTAGCAAAATTTGTATTGTCTGCTTTCAAATGTTGGGGGCGTGTTTACTGACAATGCTATAGCCACGCCCGCTCTCAGAAGATCACTACATAGCACTAAAGTGGGTTGAAGTTAACAAACCAGCATCTGATTCAAGCTCACCACTTGTTAAGCCTCATTCACACTACGAACGACTTACAGCATGGGTGACCAACCCTGTTCCTGGAGATCGACCTTCCTGCAGTTTTCGGTTGCAGCCCATATCAAACACACCTGCCTGTAATTATAAAGCGTTCTTCAGGTCCTAATTAATTGGTTCAGGTGTTTTTGATCAGGGTTGGAGCTGAACTTTGCAGGAAGGTAGAGCTCCAGGAACAGGGTTGAATACCACTGACAAGCGATTGAGTGTGAGTGACTTCAAGCAACCTCCATCTACACGAGCTACAGTGACTGTTGGGGACCAGGTGGGCATGTTGGGCAATGCAACAAAGTTGAGATTTTAACAAAACCATCGTTAGCCACCTAAGTATGTAAGTTCCGTCGTTACAAACATAGTTTGTTGATTTGGCATTTTTCAATTCATCATTCCAATGAATATTCACAAACTTGTATGCTTGCTACTATTCCCAGTTATCCCCCCTGCTGAAAATTCCAGCTTAAACCAGCCTAAGCTGGTTGGCTGGTTTTAGCTGGTCGACCAGCCTGGTTTTAGAGGGGTTTTGGCTATTTCCAGGCTGGTTTCCAGCCATTTCCAGCCTGGTCTTAGCTGGTCGGGCTGGGAATTGACCAGCTAAAACCAGCTTGACCAGCCAAAACCAGCCATGTCCAGCTTATACCAGGCTGGTCAAGCTGGTTTTAGCTGGTTTAAGCTGGTCATTTTCCAGCCTGACCAGCTAAGACCAGGCTGGAAATGGCTGGAAACCAGCCTGGAAATGGCCAAAACCCCTCTAAAACCATTTTGCTGGATTTTTTCAGCAGGGCCCACTATGCCCTATTCCTTTCATATGTTCTGACATTTTAACTTGGAATGATTTAAAAACAAACATTAAGATCATCTCTCTTAGGTGTAGTTAGCTTTCAAAGCATCATGCTGTGTTCACACCAGACGCGGAACGCGCGGATAAATCGTGCTATTAGTGTGTAAATAGACTCGTGAACCAACAACAGGCGCTACATCATAATCACGCTTCCACAAGAGCAAGCTCCTGATTGTTTAACAGGGCGCGAATGTCCGCTGAAGTTTAGATTTTTGAACTCGAGCGATTTGCACGTTAAGCTTGTCAAACGCGCAAAACGCACAATTCGCGCCACACCATTTGGTTTATTCTTGCCGTGCCATTCACGCGTAACGCGCCGCAGGATGTCTATTCGCGCGTTTGCATTGACTTAACATGTAAATCACTTGCGATTGATGCTTCTTCCGCATCTGGTGTGAACGCAGCATGACAGTTCAGTTTTAGCGATCTTCATATTGACAATTGTGTTCCCTTCGTAGTGTACATTGAAAACATTCAATGCCATTTTGAACACAGCCGTGGTTAATAACAAAGCTATAACTTAATTATTCAAATTAATTAATTATTATTCATTTTATTTATTTAATTAATTATTAAAACCTATTATTCAAAAGCGGAATATACATCACTTCTCCAAAGCCTGTGAAAACAACATACGTTAATGGTTTTAATTTATAGTAGGCTCTTTATTAAGAAATGTATCACTATATGACATGGGCCTGTTGGTTAGAATATTTCTGCAGTGGTTTAAATGTGTCAAATTGTAAAAGTAAACTTGTACAATAAATTAAAAAAAAAGAAAAAATTACTAATAATAACAACTTACTATTATTAAAATAAAATAAATTAACAATAGTAATTATTAATATGGCGACGCAGTGGCGCAGTAGGTAGTGCTGTCGCCTCACAGCAAGAAGGTCGCTGATTCGAGCCTCGGCTGGGTCAGTTGCCGTCTCTGTGTGGAGTTTGCATGTTCTCGCCGTGTTCGCATGGATTTCCTCCAGGTGCTTTGGTTTCCCCCACAGTCCAAAGACATGCAGTACAGGTGAATTGAGTAAGCTAAAATTGTCCGTAGTGTATGAGTGTGAATGAGTGTATATGGATGTTTCCCAGAGATGGGTTGCAGCTGGAAAGGCATCCGCTGCGTAAAACATGTGCTGGATAAGTTGGCGGTTCGTTGCGCTGTGGCGACCCTGGTTCAATAAAGGAACTAAGCTGAAAAGAAAATTAATTATTATTATTATTATTGAGTAGGATTTTTTACATTTCTCAATAAATAGCCTACTGTAAATTATAACCATTAACGATTTATATGATTTATATATGAAATTAAAATACGTGTTAGCTAGTTCATGTTTTAGAATAGAATATGAAATATTTGCAATAATCCTTGTAAAGAAAACATAGGGCCTATGTGTGCCATTTACAAATATTTCAAAATAAAAAAAAAAACAAGTGCATGTTTTTACCAGAACTAATATTATACTTTTTAAAAAAATGTGTGTGCATGTAAAACAATATAATTTACACAAAAAATTATGAGTTTTTTTCTCTGAAGAAGTAGTTACTCCACCCGTTTAGAGCGTCAATATGGATGTTTTACGCTATAACTAATGTGGCTCCAATGATGGATCTGCGACAAAGCAACTACGGGTTTTGGGAAACACATGTCATTACATCGTTCTTTTCACAAACCAATGTACTATGATAATTCAACCGCGACTTATGTCATTGTTTGGGAAACGCTCTCTAGATTAACAGGCAGCTACAAAGTCGCTGCTAGTGTGAATGAGGCATTAGTATAAAAAAAACTTATATTGGAGTCACGGCAGGACATAGTCTCTTAAAATCAGAAGTCATAATTTCTTTTATATGGGTACCAGCACATATAGGTGTCAGTGGGAACAAGTTGGGAGACATATGCTGGATAAGTTGGCGGTTCATTCCGCTGTGGCGACCCCTGATTAATAAAAGGACTAAAGCGAAGGAAAATTAGTGAATTTTGTTTGTTTCACTATAAGTATTATATGGGTTTGTTAACTCCTGGTCCACATTCCAGTCCAGTTGGTGGCGGTAATGCTTCAAAAAGCTGGTTGCCAACCACCATCAAAAATCACAAGAAGAAGAAGATCACTACAACTTGATTAGATTTTTACCTCATGCTAAATTCAGCCTCCAAGGACAATTTAGATGGCATTGAGCGACCTTGATCAGCAACAGAATGGTAAAAATGTCTAAGGTTTTAATATGGTGTGTCTTGTAGCTCTATATTCATGTTTGGTGTCATTTTAAATGTATTTGTGTGATTGGTCAAGTGGTCTTAGTTTCACTGTAATATTTTACAATTTCACGTGTATATGTTGATTCAGCTTTGATAAGATCTTTGCCGGATGCTTCACCCAGAACAAATGTTTACACCTCAAACTTACCACAAGGCAAGGGTTGTGAAGCTTTTATCTTGGTTTATCTAGTTTGTTCTGAGTTGAGTATTTAAAGGTGCTGTATGTAAGTTTTTGACTCTTCTAAAGCATAAAAATACCATAATATGTGTGCAGATATTTAAGAAACATCCCAAGTGAACATACTTGTTTAACTGAAAAACAATGCTGAAGTCAGATATTCTGCTTTGAAAATGGGTTTTCCGTGCCGGAACTCTGTCTTTGTTTAGATAAATTTCATATGCACGATGCCAGTTTAGCCAATTATATGTCAGCACCCTGGGTTGCCTTGTTGGAAAACAGCGTATTTCATTCATTCATTCATTCAGTAAGACTCTTGAAAGCATGCGTCCGTGACCAAAAGGAACAGTATGGGAGACAGATGCAGTTCCACATGAGGTTATTAATTAGCAAATTACATAAATATTACGAACGTAAGCATTAGGTGAGCAGGTTACATTGTAACCGTGTGTCCTAACAACACGCTGTGACGAGAGAGGCAGTGATCAGCTATTTGGCTGTTTGCACCAGACGAGACACGGCAGAAATGTAAATACAGCCTTTCAGAAGCACAGAATATGCACTCGCTCACGAAACGCTAAGGTTTAGAATCTATTTAATACATGTTAACCCACTTTAGCATCAATGTAGATGCTGAATCACTCATATGTGTTTAGTTCTAAAGTTCAATTTCAGACGGTTTATTGTATTTTCAAGATCTGAGGTGAACTTTCTGCTTTCAGTATATGGCAACAAATGCCATGTAAAATGCATTCAAACTCGCATTGTTAGCATTTAGCACAGAATAAAGCACACAAGGCTTACCTGAGGTGATCTAGCTGTCATAGGTTTTTGTTGTTCAGCTGTGAGAAATAGAAGCCATTTCTAATATATCAATTCGAGGTGTTGGTTAGGACAAAAACTCCGTTAAATATGGAAAATATTCCCTCTATCGCGTGTCGTTGCTTTTATTTAGAACACAGTTTAAATCACTCACTCCTGTACACAATCTGGCATCCTAGCGTACTTTTATTATGATCCAGGAGTGCAATACCTAGTTCAACCACTGGGTGTCAAACTTACATACTGCACCTTTAAGGGAAAGGTGAAGATAGGTCATTGGGATCTTGTAGCCAGGATGCTCTGTTGCAGTGTATGAGCAGAGACTTATGTGCTGTAACTCTTGGATTTATCTTTGAGTGATCGATGTTGTACATTTCTGAATTGGATTTCTATTCTTTGATTCTGTAACTAGCATGATACACTTTCATCTGGAAAATAAAGTGTTGAGATTTGATTCATTCTGAATTCTCCTGAAATCTTTTATATCCTGGACCTGGTTTTTCGAAAGGTTTAATCCGGATAAAATTGATCCAGATTTAGTCATTCTTTTTCTGCAATCCGTGATCACGTAATCCAGCTTACTTTTTGAGCCAGTTTTTCAAAGCAACATAGGATTGGATCAATCTGATCCGGATAGGAACTTTTCAGGATCACTAAATCTGGATAACCAGTGCTCAAACAGGATAGGAAATCACAATGTAGAACTATAGATATTTAAAGAGCAACAAGTAGAATAGCCAGTGTGAGGTCAATATAACTTTACATTTATTTGAAATGAAAACACACACATTAAAAAAAAAAAAAAAAAACTAAAAATAGTTTCAAATATACTGTAGATGTATTGAATTAAAAAAAGACTTAATGCCAAAAACTCCACAATAGTTTCAGACTTCCTCATCTGATGTGGAGAGACCAGCTTGACTGAGCGTAGCCTTTAGGAGGCGGATTTCAAATCCGGCCTTGGTTTGTTGCAGTTTGGTCAGAGTCAGTTGTTCCTCTGCTAGATGAAGCTGTGCTTCTGCCCTTTCAGGGTGCTTTCACACTAGCACTTTTGGTCCGCACCCGGGTTCGTTTGACGTCATAGCACGGTACGTTTAGCTAGTGTGAATGTGTCTTTTGAACTCGGGTGCGCACCCGTGAACCGTACCCGAGTCCGCCTGAAAGAGGTGGTCTGGGGTACGGTTCATGCAAGCTCTGGTACGGTTCACTTCTGGTATGAATGCAATCGTACCAAATAGCGGAAGTGAACCGGCAACTGTACAACAAACTATCGTTTTCATAACGTTCATTCATGTGTGTGTGTGTGTGTGTGTGTGTGTGTGTGTGTGTGTGTGTGTGTGTGTATGTGCGCCACGTATTGTACCTTTAGCGGGACTGAGCCAAGCACAGTGATACACAGTGATGTCTGCTTGTCTCCTCCAGAAACAGCTTCTGCAGTCACTGTGTGATGTTCTGAATGTTTATAATATTTTTGCAGCAGACAGACGCGAGTCGCTTTCTGTATGTCCAAAACTTATGATTCAGTAAAAGCAAATCGACCGCGATGTGCGGAAGTCTCCATTTTGGCTCTTTGCTTTCGTGACCGTCACCTAGCAACAGCCGTAAACAAAACAGCAGCTCTATGACGCAAGCGTACCGGGGTTCAGAAGGAAAAAAGACAGTGTGAACACAAACCAACCGAGAAGGTGGCAAGGGGGGACAATCGAACTTGGGTACAGTCCAGGAAATTGAACCAAGTGTGAAAGCACCCTTAGTCTCTTTTTGCTATTGTATTGTATTGGTGAATTTTGACAGCTGTTTGGGGGATTATTTTATGAGGCCAAAGTCTTTTCCAAAGGCTGAATACGTTAAAGCCTGCCTGACGGATAAACAAATACAATTAAAACCTTATGAATAAATAGGATATATTGTAAGATACTGCTGCATGATCCAAATACAGTACTATTTGACACATTTTTAACGTTTTCATTACATTTTAGGCATATTATATGCTGCAACTCTTGGGTTTATCTTTGAGTAATTGATGTTGTACATTTCTGAATTGGCTTTTTATTCTTTAATTCTGTAACTGGCATGATACCTTTTCATCTGGAAAATAAAGTGTTGAGATTTGATTCATTTAATGTTTTGGGATGATTTTTTTTTTCTTGTTCAAATTAAGCATACATGGCTGTGCTAAGTATTTTATCCAGTGCAGCTGTTAATTTTGTATAATTAATATAATAATATTTATTGAATGTTTATGCTTTATATGAACAATTGAATTATATTTACTGGATTAAATGTCCCATGGATTAAATTAAGTGTTTGCTTAAAAAAAACAGGTAATGATCAAATGAGTTTAATAAACACTGAAAAATCTTACATCTACCATATATGCACAAATAAAAATGTAAGATTAAATTTTTTTTTTTAGTTCCTACTGCTTTTTCAACAATGTTAAATTTAACATTTCATCCAATGTCAAAAAATACTTCTAAATCAATACATTACACACATCTTTTCAGTTTCAGGTTTCTGCTCAATTTTATGTGGTGCGACATTATTTAGTTGACTCTGATTTTGTGTTTCTTTCTGGTCTTTCCTGCTGTCAACAGAGCAATCCGGCAGAATGACAAAGAAATCTGATCCTGATTGGTCCTCGTGCGTGCATTTGAAATGCTGACTGGCTCACAGAAGGATCCATATAGAGCCAAGCTAGAGTTCAACTTTTTAGATAAAACCTTTTTCGCTTTTTAAAAAAAAAAGTCTTAAAATGTAAACAACTTATAAAAAACATCACATAATGTAAATGAGTTGTCATTTAATAAGAATTTTGACAAAAATGTCAGATAGAACATTATAATTCTAAAGCCTGGTTTATACTTCTGCATCAAGTGATCAGCGTAGCCGTGCATTTATACTTCTGCGCGCTGTTTCTGTTGCCTCAGCAATACACTTCCGAAACACTAGCTGGCAGTAGGTGTTTATGTTCCTCTGTGTCGAGTTTCTTCGCTGGTTTGTCGTTTTTTCTGAACACTTCCTTAATGTACAAGTGGCTCAAATTCGCTCATTTTGAGGCGGGAACCGGCGGACGTGCAACAACTTTTAATCATAAGGTAAACACAAAACAACAGTCTCCATCCGGAGCTCCTTCACGGGACTCTACACTTGTAAACACTCGCTGCATCGGCTCTCACCTCCGCCCACACTCGTCCGCGCTAACAAGCCGACCAAGCTTGCGCTACGTGTACACGTTCCATTTTTTGAGAGGTGCGCATCAACGACGCGGACGGCTACGGCGAGGGGCTATGCGTCCTTGCGTAGACCGCGCCGTAGCATACGCGTGCGCTTGACGCAGATGTATAAATCAGCCTTAAGGTGACGAAATGTCTTTAATGTGAATGTGCATTTGATCTTGATTTGCTATAATTAAGGCATTTGGTGTATTGTGATGCACTGTAATGTAGTATTGTACAAAATTATGAATGGTTCTGAAAATTAATGCACACAGTGTGAATGTGGTTTTACTTTATTTACTTTTCAAAAAGCAAGCAACAAAACAAATATAAAATCTCACGTGAAGCTTCAGATAATGTAACAAATTAAGAGATTCGTTAAAAGCTCCATCTCTACATCTCTCACACTGGGGACTCTTCACCCTGGTGGCGTGTCTGTGGGGTAAGGGTTCCTCTCCTTTCTCAGCTGTTACACCAGCCTGATCTCTAGAGGAAACGTTTATTTGACATTTTGCTAGTTTAATGGCTAATTCGTTCAAATTCATATGAGTTCAGTCGTATGAAAATGTAAAGTTTTTAAAAGGAAGCTTGGCACCCCACCCCTAAACCCAACCATCATTGGGGATGAGCAAATTTTACTAAAATGAAAGAATGAGATTGTACAAATTTATACGAATTTAGCTAAATCAAAAAGTTATGAAATGCAGTGAAATAGCATTGGTTACAGTGCTACTTCTGTATTTAGGTACAAGATTGTCTGTAGAGTAGATTTACTCAACCACATCTATCACAGGATCTGTCTAGGCCGGGCATACTTGTCAGCATTGGGATGTGAAAATAAGGGATATGCTCACCATAATAAATAAAGGATTCCCCCGATGAACCTTCCCCGCCCCCCTTAAAAAAAATCCCCAAATTACTAAATATGTTCATTTGGAGCAGTTCCATTGTAAATAAACAGTTAAATGGTCAGTAATATGTTTATTATTATCATTTACAAAAGAAAAGTAAATAGTGTACATTAGCAGCAAATACATTCGCAAACAGTTCAGCTTATTAAAATTAATAGCTATTATAATGAATTAAATCAAGTTATCAAATCTCATTAGCTGTTTCTTCACTGTATAACTGATACATTCTGATTAAAGATCAACGAATAAATCTCTTATTTATTTAGATTTTTTTTTTGTTCAATTACATTCAATAACAGGTGTCACTTTAAAAACGCACAGATCTAACATTATAAAGAAAGCATTCGACTGCTTTCCTAAGTTTTTATGCTCATTTAGGACGAAATTAGTTGTTTGAAAAAACCCCCACCAAGATCGACATCTTTAGATATTATTATTATTAATATTATTATCATTAATTATGTGTATATGTCTGTTTAAACACGCACCCAAAACCCAGACTTTCGCTCCGTTTCAAATCGCGTGTACAGAATCTGGTTGGGAAACAGCCTCTATTTATTACTATGGAGCGCGTCAGCTGACAGTCACGCACCGCTATATGACTGTTTTGAGGGTTGCATATGAAGGAGAGACAGCACCTGTAATAAAAGGTAAGGGAATCCTGCCAATTTTCTATTTATGTCAAAGTGTTTTCATGCCTAAACAAAGCGAAAGCATAGAACAGACTCACATTTGAGAGCAAAGGGTGGCCCCTGGTGGTTTGGCTGTATGGGTTGCGTATAGGGAGGCTCTGCTCTTTAATGTTTATTGCAACCCTTCAGAGAAAGACTGAAAATACGGGAAAATACCTTTACGAGAAGATAGTGGGATAGAACTGTAAAATACGGGAGAATCCCGGGAAAAACGGGAGGGTTGACGGGTATGGTCTAAGGTCAGATATGAACAGCAGCTGATAGATCAGCTGATAGATGAACAGTGAACAGTGCTGGCCATCAAAGCCAATCACAGCCTATTCTAATATACATATGAACACAACAACCAATCTTGGGTGTTTAAGAACTTGATAGCACTCAAAAATCAAGCTTGTCATTATTTACTTTCATGAGTTCACACTTAGCTGATGATTGATTACAAAGTTTGTTTGGCATGCTGTCCCATGAGAGAGCCCTGAGCTCATAAGATCCTCGAGCCCGAGTCTCCCTCCCATTTGCAAGGCGAGAGGGGAGTTTGAGTTCAGGTAGATCTCGAGAACTCCCCTGCTGTAGTGGCTAATGAACAAATAGTGATTGTTCTTAAGAGATTACTACTTACTAGCAGCATGTCTATGGTGCCGATTTGTATTAGTCAATTAGCTTAAGTTGCATGTTATCGGATGGTGGGAGGAAACCGGGGAACCCCGGGAAAACCCACGGAAGCATGGGGAGAATGTGTAAACAGCACAGAAACGTCGGCTGGCTTGGTAAGGACTAGAACCAGTGGCGTTCCTGCTGTGAGGCAACAGTGCTAACCACTGGGCCACCGTGTCACCCATCTAGGAAAGGAGTAGTGGTGAAAGGAGGGATTCTTTAAAATGAAGATGGCTGTGATATGGAACTTAGGATATTTAAAGTGGTTTTGGAATCGTCTGATTGGTGAATCATAAATTGGATAATGCAGGACCAGCCGTAAGCAATCATAAGCATGTGATCCTCTCGAAATTAGTTAATAAATGAACTTCACTTTGTGTATTTGCTCTAAATGCTCCTGTTGTCTTCTGTGCCTGTACTTGAGATTTGTTTGATACATTCAAAAATGATGTTTTCTTTGAGCAGGTCAAATTAAAGGTTTAGTCAAGCCACATAACTGCTATGTAGATATTGAAGAACAATTTGAATCAATGTATTCTGACACCTTTTAAAGAGATTATCCTGACACTTTCGAGCTTTACTATGGCAATGTGTGGATATATTTCTTCAGCAGTCCAAAAGAGGTTTAATAAAATAAATGTAGGATATATACGCAGCACATGTGCCACTGCATTTGCCTCTATATGTCTATCTCAAAGGCGAATCCACTATGCACATGTCCTACGTCATGTGTCAGAAAGATGTCTGCCATATCTTTCACTTAGAGATATAGTTCACCCAAAACTGACAATTTACACACCATCAGCTGGTTTTAAAACTTTATGGGATTCTTTTTATCTCTTGAATGCAAAATAAGCTAAGAATTTTGAGAAATGTCGGAAGCCTGTTGGTGGTTCATTTCATTGTGGTGACCACTGATAATCAGGGACTAAGCTGAAAGAAAATGAATGAATGAATGAATGAATGAATGGAAACCTGCAACCGTTGACTTTCATTGTAGGAAAAACAAATACTATGGAAGTTGGTGATTATTGGTTTCCAAAGTTTCTCCAAATATTAAAATAAACTCAAAGAGGTTTGAAACAAGTGGAAGGTGAGTAAAAGATGCCAGAATTTTTTTTTTGGGGGGGTGACTGTCCTTTTAATACTCGACCCTTACAATGCTGTGTGCATTGACATTGCCATGCATTCAGGATTTTCCTCTCTCACTTTCTAAGGTGAGCAGGTATGGGCAGCACACAGGCAGCTATATATGTGTTTGGGCCTGGTGTCTGGCTCAAATTCTCCCAGCATTCTATAGTAGGATCATAGCGATGCACTGATCTGGTGTCACTGTAATCCTCATGGGAATACCCTCCGATTATGTAGATCTTCCCCTCTAAGACTGCTGATGCTGACCCAACATGAGGCACTGAGAATGGCATAATCGCACTCCAGGAGTTGGCCACAGGGTCATAGACTTCACAGGCTAATTGATCTTCCAGACTGCCTTGTGCGTTGCTTGAAACTCCTCCAGCCACGTACAGACGGTCACCCAGGGTTTCCATGCAGTGCAGGGCTCTGTCCTTACTCATATCCGCTAAGTAACAGGATCTGGACTCAGGGTTGTACAGGATCATAGATGACAGACAGTGGTACTGGCTGTCAAGGCCTCCTGATATAAAGATTTTGCCATTCCATACAGTAGATGCATGACAACATAGAGCGTTGTCCAGTGGATGGACAAATCTGGAGAGAATTAAAAACAAATACTTTGAAGAGTCATGTTCGCAAACAGCATTCTTTGCTTGGGCTTGACAAACCACCTGTAGAAACACTTTCTTGCACACACTCAAAAACTCTAGCACTCTTACTCTAGCACTAAATTCTCTGAGCACAAACAAGTTACGTTATATAACTAGCACTTCTTGGGTACCCCTTCTTGTTGAATCAATGAATGTCTCAGGAATTGTAAGTTGCTTTGGACAAAAGCATCTGATGAATGACCAAATGTAAATGCTTGTTGATCCAGTATCATGTAGAGCAATGTTTTCCAATCCTGTTCTAGGAGACCAAAATGTAATCTTTAGGATGTCTCCCTTATCTCACCCCTTAAATGTAGGATTTGGTGTCTCGTCTAATGTTATGATGACTTGACTTGGCTGTTTTTGAATAAGAAAACGGTGAAAATGTGTAGTGCTTGTGTGCCTCCAGGAATAGTTTTGGAAAACTGACGAAGAGTCTGCCATTATTTAGAGTGTGATTTATTTACTCTACTAACCTCCAGGAGTTTTTGTTGGGGCAGTAGACTTCTACACTCTCCATGTTGACCTCAGAGTCTCTCTCTCCGCCAAATGCATATATTTGATCATTTAGGACCACTAGAGCAAAGCTTCCTCTTTTCTCGTTCATATCAGCCAACCTTTGCCAAGTGTTTTGCACTGGATCATATCTAGATAAAAGAACAAGAGTTTTGGCATGAGAAACTAATCCTGGATAAAGTCAGAGAAAATAAATCGTGTTAAATCTTACCTGTAGGTGCATTTCATGGTATCGTCTTTGCCATAATAATACCGCCCCCCAACTATATAGAGTTTCCCCATCATTGCACCAACTCCATGATTGAATCTTGGTTTATCAGGTAAAGTTCCCAACTTTCTCCACTCTACTTTCTTCACCAATCCCACATGGTTCTGCAAGGAATTGCTAAACCACATTTCCCTGCAGGGAAGTCGTTTGTCAAGATTATCAGTGATTCTTTCACCACCAACAAGGACTAGACTGTGTTTCGGCATGTAGGCCCTTAAATTTGACCGGACATCTGGAGAACCAGAGCAGAAATCCTTAAGTAGAGACTTGTAGAGCTGTTTGGCACTAATCCTAGGCCAGGATGTTATGGACTTCACTTCTTTGAACTCCTTATAGGTCATGAGATGGAACTGGATGGTTCCCATCAGCTCTCTGGCAAGTTTCACTCTTTGTCTGGGAAAGGCTTCAATCCAAGCCTGGACTGCTTTGAACACCGACAACTCAGAGGGAACGCATAAAGAATCACTTTGAAGGTATTTCTTCAGTTTCTCTACAGGAAGGTCTTGGAATTTTGGAGTGATAGACACGTCTTGAAAGTGTCTTAAGACAAAGTCATTGGCAAATGCATGTAATTCTGGCATCCCGTAGGCCTCTGCAAAAGATGCAACGTCCAGGCAGTTGTGTGCATCAGTTTCTTGATGAAGGAATTTAGTGCATAGTGAGAAGGCAGTCTGAAACTGTAATTGGAGTGATGTACAGGCCAGATCAAACACACAGCTCCATCCAAGAGCAAGAGCCCCACTGTAGCAGTAATGCAAGAGGACCTTAAACTTGCCAGCCCTGATCAACAACAGAGACACCAATTCCTGTCGGCTCTCCTTCATGCCGCTGGTAAACATGCCTCTGAAGTAGTCACTGCTGGCAGCCAGGATCACCCGATGAGCTGCACATAAACAAAAGTTTAGAAGTGGTTTAGCAAATTAGCCCCTTAGTCACTGTCCCAAGAGCAGGACACTTTTTGGATAGGCTTTATTTAGGCGTTTTTTTTTTTACTTTTTACTATAAACTACAATGCAAATACATGCCAACTAATTCTCTTTAGAGTGTTTGGAAACTGTAAGGTTAGTTATTGGCCTGTATTGCAAAGTTTCTTATAGTCAGTAGAATGTCTGTTGTTGGGGCTAATACTCTATTAGGGTAAGATGCGCGACAGGCCAGTGGCCCGGTGGCAGGTCACATCCGATGCGATATAGATAGTGGGTTGCAGGCCAGAATCACAGGCCAGATTGACCGTCGGGCCACCGGGAAATGTCCCGGTGCTCCCTATGGCCAGTCCGCCTCTGGTCACCATCCAACCTTTGTTTAAAAACTGAATGAATGACCATCTTAAAAAGTTTAAAAACTTTTCCATATTTGGTCATTGATTTTTAAAATATTGTTAATTAACAATCTTTTTTTTGCGACAATATTTTTTCAACAAGACCCATCAGTAGAACTATGGCAAAAATCATTGGAGAAATCGATTCTAAGATCACTATACTCTCTTGAATTAATTCTGAGCTTAGTTTTTGACAGCAGATGATGCTTAAGGCTAGTTTTTTTTTAACAAGGGATGGTGCTGTAGGCTAGTTTTTAATAAAATATGGTGCTGTAGACTAGTTTTTAACAGCAGATGACACTCTAGGCATTTTCTTTACAGCAGATGGTTGTTTTGATGGTTCTAAACTAATTTGTTTTACAGCAGATGCTGCTCTAGGCTAATTTTTAGCCAAGGACAAGTAATTGTGTGTTCGGCCGAGTCATGTAAGGTGTTCGTAGTTGAGCATTGGCAATTAAAAAAGTGAACATGTGTTCATATTGGACTTGCAATGCAAACATCAATATCCAAATTCATCCTTTCTCAAAACCCAGAGAAGTGAATAAAATGAATACATTTGTGTGGACTAATCACCATTAGCTGTCAATCAATGGTGCAGTCACTGAACAATGACTTAATGTGAGTACTCGAGATGGATGAAATAATCTTTTTCTGTCATTGGACTGACACAGCCTGCATAACTTCAGTTTAAGGAGATGAGACTTGTGGCAAACGAACCAGTGAACTACTAGGTAAGATGAGCTCTCTAAAAGTGCATAGCCTGTAGACCCAGATAAACAATAAATGAATCCTTACTCTATTTTATAATTCATGACAGCTTTATTTTTTTCAAGATGCCACCATTTGCATGTGTTAGAGAATCAATATGTAACGTTTTAAGGAAATTCGTATGATTCGAACTTTCCATCTCAGTGCTTTTAGGTTTTAGATTCAATCTTTTTTGTTGTTGTTGTTTTTATTTCAAATTATGCTAACATTCTCAATATATCCCCCTTGTGTGCATATTGCAGACCCTTTATGTCTGCTTCTGTCTGAAGTCAGTATGTCATTATTTCACAATTGATTTACTCTTCACCTCGGGAGTGGAGAATTTGAAAGAGGAGTGGGGTTGGCATTGAGAAAGGTCAATTATAAGTAAACTTAAACCTTAGGTTCATTTCTAAATGTCTTACCATGAAACACTTGTCCCTCTGCTTCCAGCTCCACATCACATCCCAGTCTCTGTACCCACAGCTGTCTAATATACTGTAAACGAACATTCAGATGTTCCTCAGCTGAAATCCATTTTCTTTCCTCATTCTTCCCTCTTGTCTTGTCATCTTCTCTCAGTTTCTCCTCTCGGCAGAGTTGCAGAACATCCATAGCTTCCAGGCTAGCGGCAGCAGACCAAACCAACTCAAAATTATCTTTGTTCAGATTTGAGATCGCTCCAGTGTATGCAAACTCCACTACCGCTGCCAAGCCTAAAGTCTGAACCTCAGGACCCAAGCACAATACAGTATTCCTCTTTTGTCTGGGCTTCAATCTGAGCTTTGCCTGAATATAGAAACTGACCGCCGACAGGACAATTGAATGAACCTGGAATTGATGCCCATTTTCTGTGCACAAAGTCAAATCGGTGAGGACCAGATTCAGCATCATGTTCTCCAGAGTCTGAAAGACCACACTTGCAAATGCAGAATCAGAGTACAGCTTCTTAGGATAGACATCGACATCCTCATCATCATCATCAGAATCTTTAAAACTGTAAATTCCACCATAATCATAATCATCAGATGCTTGATCCTGTTCAGTCTGTTGCTCTTCATCTTGAAATGTTAAGTCTTTTCCAGATCCTCCAGTCTCACTAGTACTCGTGGAAGCGGAAGCAAAGCAGTCATCTTCATAATTTTTGTATTTATTAAACTCCTTAATAGGTCCTTTACGTTTCTGAGCACACAGAGCAACTAAGTGGTCACCATTTCCAGAAGTAGTAGGTAAACTTCTAGTGTATTCATCATTGCTGTTGATGTTGACATATTTACAAACCAAACCATCACTGGTTGCAGAAGTTGCAGGTAAATTCTCTTCTCCATCAATGGTTTTATCATTTTTCACTGCAGCACTTAAACCGTCAGTGTTTGCTGATGTACTGGAAAACCTAACACTAAGTTCCTCATCAACATCATATGCCTTTTCATTCATTTTGCATGCAGACATCAAACCTTCACTCATTGCAGAAGTATCATGGAAGCTTAAAGTAGACTCTTCTTCATCTTGAGATTCAAGGTCAACTTTACCACTGCCATAACTTGCAAATGCATCACTGTTAGCAACAGGCAAAGGATCGCTGCATACATCAACATTATTGTTGTTATCATTTGCACACATCGCATCTACATGGTTGCTGTTTGCAGAAAAAACAACTCTACAACCTTCACCATCATCAGCTTTCTCACATTCCCATGCATTAACTTGCATCTCTGTTTCTTTCGCCTGCTCCTTGTCCTCTTCTTGATTCTCCTGATCATCTTTTCCCACATCCATCCATTCGTTTTGACCATTTAGATTTTCATCCTCTCTTACAGATCTCCATGAACTTCTCCACTCGCTCTGCAGACACTGCTGATTTATTGCCATTGTGCCAAACACTCGATTTCCATCCAAATACTAGATCTTCACTTCTGTTCAAAGCCCAAGAAAAAGCTCCATCTCGACTGATGTGGGACCTGGTACTGTAGTCAGGTATGTGAGAAAAGATCAGTGTATCATGAGCTCAGACCAAACATAGCGCTATTTTTACCTCCAGCATTCTGTAACATCACATCTCGAGCCATCTAAGAATGATGGGCTGAATTTAGTGTGGTCATGCTGTATATTTACCAGTGTCTGAAGCTGATTTATATGCTGCTTGTTGTAACATTGATTTCAGGATGTGCTTTGTGTAAAATCTGATCTCCCATGTGAAGAAGTACTGGTACTAGTGACCCTACTATAGCAAAGTGTGTTATACTTTATATATTATAGTATCTACAACTCTTTGTTAATAAATATTTCAATATACTGTTGCATTAACTGTGATATTGTATACTTTAGATTTACTACAGTAAACTGTGGTGTATTGTAGTATCATATACTCTGTAGTTTAGAAAAATACAGTATCGGGTCATTTGTTTATATTATTGCAGCTGTTGTGTTACCATAGCAACTATAGAATCGCTACAACAGATTAATTACTGTAGTTGTTGTTACCATAGTAACCGTAAAATCACCACAACAGATCCATTACTATAGTGGTGTTACCATAGCAACTGTAGAATCACCACAAGAGAAAGTTCTATAGTGGTGTTACCATAGCAACTTTAGAATTACCACAACATATTAATTACTGTAGTTGTGTTACCACAACTTTTTATCACAACTTACCACAAGTTGTTGAATTGCCACAGTGTATGAAATGTACTATATAAATAAACTTGCCTTGCCTTACCAAAGCAACTGTACAATCACCACAACAGATCAATTACTGTAGTTGTTGTTACAATAGCAACTCTAGAATCACCACAACAAATCAATTTCTATAGTGGTGTTACCATAGCAACTTTAGATTTACCACTACATATTAATTACTGCAGTTGTGTTACCACAGCAACTGTTGAATCACCACAAAATATTAAATACTGTAGTTGTTGTGTTACCATAGCAACTGTAAAATCATCACAACAGATTAATTACTGAAGTAGTTGTTGTTGTTACCATAGCAACTGTAGACTCACCACAACAGATCAATTTCTATAGTGGTGTTACCATAGCAACTTTAGAATTACACAACTGATTAATTACTGTAGTTGTTACCATGGCAACTATAGAACCACCGCAACAGATCGATTACTAGAGTTCTGTTACCATAGCAACTATGGAATCACCACATCATATTAATTACTGTAGTTGTTGTTGTTGTTGTTGTTACTATAGCAACTGTAGAATCACCACAACAGATACATTTCTATAATTACTATAATTCTGTTACCATAGCAACTTTATGGCCCGTTTCCATTGAGTGGTACGGTACAGGTCGGTATCAGTCACGTTTATGAGGCTTGCGTTTCCACTGCCAAAAGGGTACCAGTGGTACCTTTTGACAGTGGAAACAAACATAAAAGCATACCGAACTGAACCGTATC
Source organism: Danio kyathit (assembly GCA_903798195.1). Taxonomy (NCBI): domain Eukaryota; kingdom Metazoa; phylum Chordata; class Actinopteri; order Cypriniformes; family Danionidae; genus Danio; species Danio kyathit. The sequence goes on along the minus strand of LR812525.1, from coordinate 3,063,653 downwards.
GTACCGTACCACTCAGTGGAAATGGACCATTAGAATTACCACAATATTGTGTTACCATAGCAACTGTAGAATCACCACAATAGATCAATTTCTATGGTAGTGTTACCATAGCAACTGTAGAATCACCACAATAGATCAATTTCTATGGTGGTGTTACCATAGCAACTGTAGAATCACCACAATAGATCAATTTCTATGGTGGTGTTACCATAGCAACTGTAGAATTACCACAACAGATTAATTACCATAGCTGTTGTGTTACCATAGCAACTGTAGAATCACTACAACAGATTAATTCAAGTACTTGTAGTATGGTTCAAAACCACTATAGTATATACTCTAAATTCAGTGTTGTCCAAGTTACTTCCAAACTGTAATACATTACAGATTACTTGTTACTGTTATTTAAAAGTAATCCCTTACATTACAATATTACTGGCTCAATGTAATATGTTCCATTACTCTTATATTACTAGTTACTTTCACCAAAATAACTACAGAATTAGAAGTTAACATTCTAAAACGACCAAATGTACTGCAGAGCATTTTACATCCAGTAGAAAGTGATATGATGTAGCAGAATGACTGTGACCTATCCAGGCTACTAACAATATAGTATAATTGGCAACGTGAAGGCTCAAGACAATGCAAGAAAGGATGACAGTCAGATCCACAAATGATCTGTTAAAAGTATAGTAAAGGTAAAGTGGTTATCTGGCAATATCTGTGAATAGCTTGACTATATTCATATTAGACACAACAGGCCTCTATGTAAACTCCAATGCCATGACAACATGCAGGTTTCTTTTCTCTTCTTATTGTTGCCATTATTGTATTCACTTTAAATTCAAGTGGCTCACAACACAAAACTGTCATGCACAAAGTGAGCATGATGAACAGCTTTCTCAATATAACGCTCGTGCACCGATTTCCTCTGTTTGTGGACAAAACTGCTAGTGAACTCTCAAATATACGCTGCTGGCATGCAAATTTTCTCACGTTCTCTCAAATATGCACTGCTCATGCACAAATGTTCTTGCGCTCTCTCAGTACACTGCTCGCTCAGAAAGAATAAATGCAGACTCACAATTTGTGTCTTGTGTTCCCTCTTCGTGCTTTTTGATATGATTTATATTGGTGCACTATTTATTAACAATAACTAAAATAGACCAAAATAATTTTTAATCTAATAAACCATAACATGTTTGGCTGCATGTTATATGATGAGATATTTCCAGTTTTAAACACTTAAAGACAGAGAATAGACGTTGGATGTAAAGAATGTTTTATTTTAAAAACATTTATTAAACATCGAAAAGGTGCACCAAACTAATCAAATCAAAAACATTTAAACTAAAATATAACGAACGCAAGCAGAAATGTAACTGTGATAGAAAATAAGGAAAAACTTGATATGGTAATATAGTATACTGTACTATTCACTCTTCAAATAAATCTCTCTATCAATCTTATTTTATCATGGCAACTAAAATAAAGTGAACTCGTCTCTGCTGTCTTCCACATTGTTGATGAGATTTTCCCTGTCATCCTCTTCATTTTGAGGAGAAGCTGTTCCACAGGGCCCCTGAACACACATACTGCATGTACTGTGTTTTGAACAGTACTATAGTAAAAAGTACTTCAATTAATCTGTTGTGGTAATACTATAGTTGCTATGGTAACACAACAAGTGTAATATAAACAAATGACCCAGTGCTGTAGTTTTTTTTTTACAATATAGGGTATATTATACTGCAATTCACCACACTTTACTGTAGTAAAACTAAACTTTGTATTTCATTTTTTGAGTTCACTATTCTTAATACTACAGTATGCTGAAGCATTCATTAACAAGTTGTACGTAATACTTGCCTAGAACATAGGCAGTATACCTAACACTCAAAACACTAGTATTATAGAATTTACCTTAACCTGTAGGTAAATAGTGCAGCAATATATAAACCATATCAACATTCTTGGGATCACAATTTAACAGGAGGATCTCTGGAGAGCAAAAGCACGAAAAGAGGAGGAAACACAAGGCACAGATTGTGAGTCTGCATCATCTGACGGAGCGAGAGCAGATCATTCGCACGTGAGCAGCCTAGACAGTGTTTTGAATGCAAGCGAGGAGTTTTGTCCACGAACAGAGGTAACACCGGCGCGTTCGCTCGCTCGTCTTACATGAATGCGCTCTCGGCTTGTAATACTGTGCTTATGGCGTCTTCTGCCATTTTCATCTATTTGCCGCTTTTCCGCTTCACGTTAGGGCTTAACGTTACTGCGAACCGGGCTGAGACAATAGCCCCGGACCTCGAGCTCAGAGGCTGAAATCATTCCGCGTTCAACTTCAAAGTAAAAAGTTCCAATAGCCAGAGGGAGATTATGACAACACACACGTATGTTCACTCACCACCAACAGGAATTAGAACTGCTGTATTTTTTATTTGTTAATGTCTTCCGGGTGAAAAGTTTGTTGTAACACACGCGTCACTGAACATGTACTGAGTAAAATATTACTGAAAATACATTAGTAATGCCTTACACTACTGCGTTAAAGGAAAAAGTAATATGTTACTATAATACATTACTTTTGTAACGCATTACTCCCAACACTGTCTAAATTACAATGTGTTTTGTTTTTTTTTTGGCTGAAGTACGCCCCTACGTACATCAACACTGGCATTTTGTACTTTATTTATCATGTTTCTGGTCTTTCTCAGTTTTTTTTTCAATTCATGTTTTATTTTTTTCTGAAAGCAATCATTTAATCTACTATTGAATATCTTCAATGTCACCAATTCCTCTTATTTTAACATTTAATGAAAAAAAAAAAAAATATGCTGTGTTGAATTTAATAAGATCACCTTGCCTGAAAATGTTTTACTAACCTCTGTGCCTGCACCTGATCTACTTTTGAAAATATTTCCACGTATGTTCTCATCAGCCCTAAACATCATGAAAGAAATCACCTGTTGCACTAATCTCAGACCTGTATCTTTTGCACAATTTGTTTTTTATTTGGAGGTTTTTTTTGGGGGGTGTCAGCTGTTCCATGATCTTTCTCTCGTCTGTGTCTGACTGTTCTGGCTCATTCTGGGCCATTAAAATCTTTGGAGCGAGTGCTGGAGCATGTGACGATGGCTCAAGGCATTAGATTCTGATCCCGTCAGTAGAATCATGTTTCTCCTCCACAGCCTGGGAATGTTATCTGGGTCAAGGAGGCCACAGCTGATGCAAACAAGCAATTTATAGACTTCAGGGCTCTTATGTTTTTTCTACTCTCTCCGTTTTTATTTTATTTAGTAATAAGATATGTTACTTTATGTTTGTAATATTATCAATAGTTTTCATTAAAATTGCATATTACAAAATATGATTTAGTTTTCATATATTAAGAACTATGGGCAGCACGGTGGCGCAGTGGGTAGTGCAATTGCCTCACAGGAAGAAGGTCGCTGGTTCGAGCCTCGGCTGGGTCATTTGGCATTTCTGTGTGGAGTTTGCATGTTCTCAGTGTTTGCATGGGTTTCCCCCACAGTCCAAAAACATGCGGTACAGGTGAATTGGGTAGGCTAAATTGTTTGTGTATGGATGAATGAGTGTGTATGGATGTATCACAGTGATGGATTGCAGCTGGAAGGGATCCGCTTTGTAAAAACATATGCTGGAAAAGTTGGCGGTTCATTCTACTGTGGTGACCCCGGATTAATAAAGGGACTTGCCGAAAAGAAAGTGAATGAATGAATATGAAAACATGATACCCTGATAGGTTTAATGTGAAGTTTAATTTTAAACTCATTTCGAGAGGAGCACGTGCTCATGATTGACCCAGCTGGCCCACATTAGCTAATCATGAACTTCCAATCAAAGGATCCCAAGTCACTATATATATATCCTCATTTGCTTTCTACAACTATCTTCGTCTGGAAGAAACCCCCCCTCCTCCCCTTCTTCCACCTTTATCCAGAATGGATGGCACGGTGGCCCAGTGACTGCCACTGTTGCCTCACAGCAAGAATACCAATGGCGTCGGGTCCTTGCTGGGCCGTCTGGTATTTCTGTGCGGAGTTTGCATATACTCCCCGTGTCCACGTGGGTTTCCCCCGGGTTCCCCGGTTTCCTCCCAACGTCCAAATGTGCTCTATATTATAGATTCAAGAGTTCACACTTAGATATTGCTTAACGCTATTAGCAGGTTTGGCATGCTGTCCCAGGAGAGAACCCTGAGCTCGGAGATAATTGAGCCCAGGGCTCCCGCCTGGTCAATTGAGCATGTACGGGGAGTACGAGATCAGGTAGTTCTCGAGAGCTCCCCGTGATAAAGAAATAAAGGTGGAGAAGGGGTGGATGGGGGGTTTCTTCGGAAAACGAAGATAAGGGAGTAATATTTGCTAGGCTACTTATAGTGAGTTTAGAGTAATCTGATTGGCTAACTAGTGATTGTAGATGAAAGACCAGCTGCGGTCAATTATATCACGTGCTCCTCTCGAAATTAGTTTGTGAAACTTCACTAAAATAAGCCTAAATCTTTTTTCCTAATGTCTTACTCTCAAGAAGTTCACCTTGGCCTCAGCAGCGGGGGAGTTTGTGATCGACCTGAGCTCAATTTCATGTAAAAGGGGGGAGCCCTGGGCTCGAGGATCCCTTGAGCTCAGGGCTCTCTCCTGGGACAGCACGCCAAACAGGCTATATGATCAATCATGAGCTAAGAGTGAACTCTTGAAGTATATACAGTGCATGCAAAAGTAACTTTGTTGAACCATTTTTAAAGATATAATTTGAGAAAATGACCTACACTAGACTTCAGGACACTCTGAGAACAGAATTCTTCTTGTGAATCTTTCAAACACCAGCAGGAGGCGCTACAATAAAACCATCATCCCTGCAGAAACATTCATTCCAGGATGCTGAAATTTCCATACTAAATCAAAGTCAATCAAATCAACAATTAAACACGTTAATATATCCACTGCATTTAATTCTCTGATTACTGTGATGCTGGAGAGACATTAGCAAATAAACAGGAGACAAGAATACTGACTGTAGATCAGTTTATTTCACCTGATGTTCTGTTTATTTCATGATTTAGGATCACATTTTATATCCAAACTTGTCTTCTGCCTTTCTGAATAAACCAGATTTCATTCAGCTGAGACACAAATCATGTTTTACTGAAGATCTGCTGCTCACAGAATCACATTCAGCCAGTCATTTATATGATCAGAGCAAAACATGAAGAGACCAAACACCAGCAGATCTAGAAAACAGTTTCTGAAAACACACACACATCATATCTGAAGAATCGTAAACCTTAATCCTAAACATTGATGTTAAAACTTTAACAGCTCATTATATTATGATAGATAGATACAGAAATAAAACCTTAATCTATTTTTTAAGCACAAACTACAGATTCACTCAGAACCTTTAAAACACAAATCAAATATATACAAATATAAATCCCAGTGAATATAAGTAAACACACAAACACATCTCGATTTACCAAGGGCGTAGGTTTGCTTTTGATATTAGTGGGGACCTAATTTGACACCAACCCCTGCCCATTGTAAAATTGAAATGTAACTTCACATTTAAAACGTAAAGTTAAAGGAATGTCTGACAACAAGGTAGTTTAATAAAAACTTCCATTTACTGAGGGCTTATTTGTGCATAATAACACCTTTTTGCAGGTATAATATTGACATTTTTGCACTTTAAGCTAAAAGATGACTTTACATGTCCATGTTATTTTCCTTGTCTGAGCGTGCAAACAAAACAGCACATTTAAAAAAAAACTTTAATAAATAAAACAAATAAAAATACAATTACAGTATTAATAAAAACAACATTAAATCAAGCATGTCTTGTGGTGCAAAAGTAAATTTCCATGATTTTACCTTGTCAAGGAAATGAATTAAGACTTCTGGTAAGTGTAAAGCCGAAGTCACACTCGAGTTTGTGCTTGCGAAATTCTGTCATACGGCGCTGCGAAAAGGGGCGGGATTAAACAAGATGATTAGACATTAAAAAAAGCGAGCGATTGCTCCATGTTTTAAATTTCTGTTCAAAGAGGTCATGTTTTGATCCTGGATTGGTCTCACGCAGTCAAGTGATGCGATTTCACAGGTCAGAGTTCACCAAGCTTGAACTTTGCACCGCAGCGAAATGCAAAACTCGACGCATGACCCTGCGTTTCCGGTCTGATGCATTCGCGTGCCTATGAATGGAAGTCTATGGTGGAGTAAAGTCCAGTGTGACTGCGGCTTAACATCCCCGGCTCGTTCCTGCTCACCCAATCCTGTTTAACCACCTCATACCAGTCCCATCCAATCACGTGAACCTTCTCCTGAGTATTAGCCATCCGCACCTGTTCATCATCAGACTGGACACTATATATACTCACCTCCTCCGTTCACTCGTCGACCGCTATTGAAGTCGAATGGTTGTCTTCACCCAAGCTCCGTCGTCTCCTCTTCTTCCATGGATGTTCCTTCTGAGTCTTCGTACCCAGTGCACTGATAAAGGGAAGTGTCTTTACAATCTGACTTTATCTGAAGATCTGTATTCACCCTCATGCACTTTCTGCCTGTTACCACCAACTTATCTCTCACCGTGTTTACAAGGCAAAAACTTGTGTGGTGTTCCTCGTATGATCTTCCGTTCCCTCCTGAACTCTATGACTGGGATTTCCCCCGCTGTGCATACAGCGAACAGCACTGGCAAGCTATAACACCCGGCTCAATTCCAGCAGTGCTGCGAGCGTGATCGCCAGCACATAACATCTGCTTCTCATACAGCCTGTGTGATATCTATATATTGATTACCTTGAATAAACCTTGTGAAAAGATAACCATCTCTGTCTTCCTTGTCTACCAGCGTAACAGTAAGAGGGACGCATATGACACAATAACCATTTTATCTCGATTTATTTTTTTTGATTTTTCATAATCGTTGTGGAGGCCTAAATTGATTTATTTATTTGTTTTATTAATTGCACATCCATGGTTACTATTATAATTTACATGTAGTGAACTTGACTTCAAGTGAGTGACGCTTTTCTTTAAAATATAGCTGCTTATGTCCATGTCTCACCTGAGTCTTGCACAGTAAGCCTGACTAGAAAGTGTTGACAAAGCATTATTTTTTTTTGGAGGCGATTAAATTATTGGTGGGGGCATTTTAATAATCTCTGAATATTGGTGGGGGCATGTCCCCTCCATCCATGCTAATTCTACACCCTTGTGATTTACTCAGACATAAACATGACTTACAGTTGGACTTCCTTTGGAGCGTGCAAAAGATAATACAAGTATGAATGAGCTTCAAAATCTAGATCTCTTCACTCTCATTATACACTATGTGACAAAAGTCATATCACCTATCGAAGTTTTAGGAACAGCAAACAATAACTTGACTTCTAGTTGATCATTTGGTATCAGAAGTGTCTTATATAAAAGGCAAAGGCCTCTAGAGGACGCTTATTTGACCAAAATAAAATATGATCATGCTTTAATTTTGAATGATTTCATTAGGACAGTAAAGTCTGACTCTGCTTAGACTAAAGTCTTGTCACTGAACAGAAATAATGTCCAGAATAGAATATAAAGTCATGCTGCAGTGGAAACAGAATGAATATTGTGTCTGACTCCATCATGAGCTTGGAGGACTGCATCATACATCTCTGAATGACTCAAATCACTGATTAATAAAGTCATCTGGAATGGCAAAGAAAGCGTTCTTGCAGTACTCAAAGAGTTCATCAAGATTATTTGGATTCATCTTCAATGCCTCCTCCTCCATCTTACTCCAGACATGCTCAATAATGTTCATGTCTGGTGACTGGGCTGGCCAATCCTGGAGCTCCTTGACCTTCTTCACTTTCAGGAGCTTTGATGTGGAGGCTGAAGTATGAGAAGGAGCGCTATCCTGCTGGAGAATTGTCCCTCTCCTGTGGTTTGTAATGTAATGGGCAGCACAAATGTCTTGATTCCACAGGCTGTTGATGTTGATCATCCACTCTGCAGATCTCTCGCACGCCCCTATACTGAATGTAACCCCAAACCATGATTTCTCCTTAGCCAAACTTGACTGATTTCTGTGAGAATCTTGGCTCCATGTGGGTTCCAGCTGCAGTTCAACAGATGATTCATCAGAAAAATCCACATTCTGACACTTTTCCAAATGATCAACTAGAAGTCAAGTTATTATTTGTTGCTCTTACAACTGGGAACAATGACAAGACTTTTATCTGGTAGTGTAGGCCGTAGGAGGACAAGATATTTTTAATTTTGATTACACCTACAATGACTTTAGTTTGAGTAAATCATAGACTCATTTTAATTTTTTTGTGGGAATTATCTCTTTAAAGATTTGTAAAATAATAATAGTAATAATAATAATAATAATAATAATAATATTGTGTCCTAAAACAGGGGAAAACTGACATTTGTCCACATTTAAACAGCTGGTTTCCACACACAAAAGCAAAGTGAGTTAGAAGTAAATGAGAATAAAAATAATGCAGTCAGAAAACAATGAATGGAAGTAAACAGCAACAATCTCGCATCTTTTCTCTCAGTAGTTAGTGCAGATGAAGTTGAGTCTGTGAGATTCAGGAAGGCTGATCCAGGTCTGATCTCCTCCAGACTGAACTGCTCCTTTTCTGTTCTCCAGTTTGCAGTTTTCCGGTGTGCTGCCGTTCCCTGGAGCCCAGTTCTGATAGCACACCATGTCTCCACTCAGCCAGAGCCACATGTTCATGCTGCAGAAGTTGTGTAAACCCAACCACACCGCCTCAGTTGATGCCAGTTTAACCACGTTCATCACACGACGCTGCATCTCCACTGACTGAACCGAGACCAGATCCACATGATTCTGTCTGCAGTATCTCATAGCTTCAGGCCACGACAGATTCTGCTGGATCACAATCAGTTTATCTGGACACAAAACAAAGCACAAGCAGAAACTAGAGAGAGACTGATCAGAAACAACATGCAGAACAAACACTGTGGAGGAATTTATCATGTCAGACATGTAGAGTCGACTTGAAAGGGGTGGTCCACAGTGTATTTTTAAGGCATGGTTGCGTTTATAAGATGCAAAGCAATGTGTGCTCATGCTTCATTTGTAAAAAAAAAAATCACATTTTTTTTCCTATATCTGTAATTATATACAGCTACTCAGCTAACATGGAAACGACTGTCGTATTTCCTAGTTCCTCATAAAGGCCCACCCTCAAGAGAATCTGATTGGTCAGCTAACATAATGTGCTGTAATCATCACCAGGAAAAGCGTCACGTGACGCACACCCCTATAGGCTTGTGCTTTTGCAATGTCTGAACAGTCAGTCAAAGTAGCTGTTAGCCTTATTAGTTTGTGCCTGAATAAGACAGAAAATGACCCAGAGAACACAGCTGAATCTCACGCCTGCTCACTAAAATAACATCTGAAGTGTCTTTCACATATATAATAAGCATCTGTAAGTAATATGAAACATTCACATATCGTTTGTTATTTGAGATGTAGACTGCAGGGAAAGCATTCGCATAGAGAGACACTGCAGCGTTGGTGCAGATTGTGGGTGTTTACAGCGGTTTGACTGATAAATATGAACTTGTAGCTAAATTGCTAGCGGTGCCAAACAGCATTTCCCATTGTTTACATCCTTGCTACAGCATACCGTTAATGCTCGCCACTATATGCATGTAATTGAGAAATTTTTACAAATAAAAATACTCACAGTCAGCTTTTTGGAGAAGTTTTTAGCCGAATCCAGCACTGAACTGGGAGAGATTCTGGAAGCTGTCCTTTGTCAAATGCTAGCTATATCTTTATTAAAATCCTCTGGAGCAGTGGTCGGGAACCTATGGCTCGCGAGCCACATGTGGCTCTTTGACCAAACATGCGTGGCTCTCCAGCGGTCTCCCTTCAGTAATATTCTACAGTTTAAAAAAAAATGATAATCGTCACAAAAATCAGTTTCCTATTGAAAATACATTTACAATTCCCTCGTTATTGTAATTTCATGCAGGAAAAAGAATAAATACGTTTCAAACAATGCGTGTGCAGCGCTGTGAATAAACTTATGTTTCTATGGTAACCGCGCACGTCAATTCAAACAACATTTATGAATGATGATGATGGCAAAAAGAAATCCTGAGAAACATCGAAAGTTTCAAAATGAGTGGGCAGGAATATTTGCTTTTACTGAAAGCTCCGCTCCTCTGCTCTGTCTGATCTGCACCAAACGCATTTTCACTTGTAAAAAAAATCAAATGTTAAGAGACATTTCGAAACCCACCATGCAGCTTTTGCGGCAAAGTACAAGCTGAGCGAAAGCTGAAAGAAGGTGTGTGAGGAGCTCCAGCATGAACTGCAAACCTTTCACAAATGGCGAATAAGTCGTGTATGCCAAGTATGACAAATGAACTGTTTGCCGCAGTGCTTAATCTGAGCCGGATCTTGTTTCGGGACCAATCTTTGTGGTCGGGTATTTATTTTAATTGATCCGGCAGTAACTTGTGCGTGGTGAATACCTGTGTGTGTGTGTGTGTGTGTATATATTTGTGTGTGTGTGTAATATATATATATATATATATATATATATATATATATATATATATATATATATATATATATATATATCAAGGTTTCCGCTACATTCATTCTTCCGTGGCGGGCCGCCACACCAAAATTTATCCCGCCACGGCTACATTACATCTTCGCATTCAAAACATTCAGTCGTGTTTTTTTTATAGCAGGTTATA
>LR812525.1:2942884-3047884 GCA_903798195.1 Danio kyathit | reverse complement strand
GCGCTGTTTCTGTTTCTCTGCAATACACTTCCGAAACGCTAGCTGGCAGTAGGTGTTTATGTTCCTCTGTGTCGAGTTTCTTCGCTGGTTTTTTTGTTTTTTCTGAACACTTCCTTAATGTACAAGTGGCTCAAACTCGCTCATTTTGAGGCGGGAACCGTCGGACGTGGAACAACTTTAATCATGAGGTAAACACAAAACATCAGTCTCCATCCGGAGCTCCTTCACGGGACTCCACACTTGTAAACACTCGCTGCATTGGGCGCGCGGCTCTCACCTCCGCCCACACTCGTCAGCGCTACCAAGCCGACCAATCACAGAGCTTGCGCTACGGGTACGCGTTACATTTTTTGAGAGGTGCACGTCAACGACGCCGACGGCCACGGCGAGGGGCTATGTGTCCACGCGTAGGCTGCGCCGTAGCATACGCGTGCGCTTGACGCAGAAGTATAAATCGGCCTTAAGTCAGCTTCTCTGCACCTTGTTCACCTCTACTCCTGCACATGATGAGGTATTCATGAACCTTTCTTTCTCTTTCATTTTAGTATAAACTTTGTTCAAATTTCATAAAGAAAGTCCTGTCTTGAAGATGATCTCTTTAATTATTGTAAAAAAAACATCTAATGCAGATAATGAGCTGGAATGCAGTACTATATCTCTTCATTGTGTTTCCATCCATTGCGTGACCAGTGAAATTGCTTATATTTTAAAAGGGTGATGTATGAAGAGTTTTTTTGTTGTTGATGTTGTTCAATAAATGTCTTTTTTTTTTTGCAATTGAAATCTTCAATACTTGATGTAAAAACCATAGACTGTAAAAGATATGGACGTAGTATCTGTGATGTCACCCATAGGTTTCTGAACACTGCAAAAGAAGCTACAAGTAGGCGTGGCCAACCGTTGCCATTTTGTTCACGCATCATTGCATCGACCGGGGGATTCCAAATAAGGGCAAAGAGGCGGAGAGTGAGCGGAGCTACAGACGCATGCTGGATTCTCAGCATTTTGCTTAGACCTGGCTTAGACGGGCATTTCTTTGGGAGAACGCTTAATACTTCATTACCCGATACTCGTTTGTGTTCTGACCACATGTGCTTGGTTGTACACTATATCAATAAAGTGTTTATACTTTTAAAAACACTGTTGTAATACATTGAGCCACTAAACATTGTTCTTGTGACGTTTTACTACATGAGGAAAACGCGATTTACTATCAAACACTTCAGATATAGTCTGTGTTAGTAAATGCAAGGCTGTTACTGTGTTAGTGCTGAATTATAAAATCCAGCACTAACACTGTATGACAACGCTTCAGATGACTGTTTTATAGCCTACAGCTAATCAATCTGTCAGATTCTGGAGTGCATTGCAGCTCTAAAGAACATTATAAATGATAAATGATCTTAAATAAAACAAATACATTTATAGAGATGGTATAGAAGTATATAATTTCACTCACCTGGGAAATGGAGGCAACTTGAACAATTTGTGAGCACAATTAAGTGCACACAGCATGCCATATCATCTGATAATTGCAGGAAATAATTCCAAAAGGCAAATGACTGTGTAAAGAAACATTAACCAAAACAAAAACACGATGTGTATGCCGAGCTCATCGGCTAATCAGCCGGAATCAGCTGAAGTGACGAGACAGCGAACAGCTAGTCCTAGCTGTCACTCAAGTGGCCACGCCCTTAATTATGCAAACTTAATATAACTTAATAAAAAGGAAATGGATGAGTTATGAAAAAAATCACCCCCCTCTCAGTTGTCATAAAGGGTAATCATAGCTATATGCACCAAAGCCATCGTTTGTACCAGGTTGTAAACATGTTTTTATCAGCTGTAAAAACTTCCTGGAGCCAGCCCCCAAAGGCGAGTCGATGAATTGCAGTTTTAGTTACTTCCATATCGGCTTCCCGAGGTAGAGCGGGAGGTTGCTGCTTGGTAAAAACATGATTTTTGAAAACTACTAAAATCTGCAGTTTTAGATAAACTTTTTATAAATAAACTTTTCATGTACATCCAGCTGCAGCAATGTAACAAGAGTCTGGAATTTTTGACCAGTCTGTCTCGACTGGAGTGTTATTAAATATTTGTGTCTCATATAATGTTTTGTGCCACTTTGACATCTCTTAATCTCTTATTAACTGTACACTGCATCTGCAGATCATCTACTGCCATTTGAAACCGCCAATGAAGTATTGCCACTGTAGGACTTATTGCGTGCGGGTTAGGGCATACCTGCCAACACTCCCGTTTTTTCCGGGAGTCTCCCGTATTTCAGACCCGTCTCCCGTATTGTTCTGCCCCCCCCGCTCCTCAGCATTTTGGTAAAGTCCGGGCTGAAACTTGGTGCTTGTGCTCTTCCGGTCGCGCGCTACAGTTCGCGTGCCCCCATCTCCCCAAACCTCTCACCCCTCCCACTCCCCGCTCTTCAGTTTGCGTTAGTGTTGCCAACTTAGCGACAAATTTTCAAAAAAGCGACTAGCGACAAATCTAGCGACTTTTTTGTGTGTTACTGGCGATTTTTATAGACTGTCGTTTGTCCATTACTGTACCGTCCCTACTCTTCTCAACGAGCTGCGGGTGATACCGCCGGCCCCTCCCCTGCAGCCTGAGAGCAGAGCACCTCTCTGCGTACCGACGGCAAATGATTTAGAACAGGTGGCAGTGTGAAGGTATTTCCCTTGTACAGTCAACCCGATCTGCTTCTCCTTTATTTTAACAATTTAATTTGACCGTTTATTCTTGTTGCACAATCAGAGATGTTTTAAGTGAGAGTTTCAGAACTTGTCTGAGTTTATTACGTCTGAGCGATTACTGCTAATTCCCTACTCATCTATAATGATATACTGTATTCAAACAGCAATAAATTTAGTTAAATTGACAAGCTTACATAAAGCATAGTGCGAATATAAAATACCCCATTTATTTACCATAGGCTGTTAAACAAACAGAAATGGTAGAACGCGATGACGTCAGTAATATGCAAATTAGTGTATGACGTAACCCCCCCACCCCCCACCCCGGGGGGTCTCCCGGAATTTACGAACCCATTTAGATGGGCATTTTTTTTTCTCTGAGAGAAAAAAGGGCAGGTGCTCAAGCACCCAATATTAACCCATTTTCATAAACCCCATAAAATACACATTCCAAAATACCATTTTGTATTTGAAATACATATTTGAAATACTTGTATCATAAATTCTGCCCATCCCTGCATGTGATGAAATATGCTACTGCTTGTGTAGAATCCACTGAACATGTTTATACTCATGCAGTATATTTCGCCGTTCCATTCTACTCTTTAATTAATGGTGCAGTATGTAAGTTTGACACCCAGTGGTTGAACTAGGTATTGCAGTCCTGGATCAAAACAAACGCAAGCGAGGGATGCCAGATTGAGTACAGGAGCGAGTGATTTAAACTGTGTTCTAAATAAAAGCAACGACACGCGACAGAGGGAATATTCTCCATATTAAAAGGAGTTTTGGTTCTAACCAACAACTCGAATCGATAAATTAGGCACGGCTTCTATTTCTCACAGCTGAACAACAGAAACCTGACCATGATCACCACAGGTAAACCTCGTGTGTTTTATTCAGTGCTAAATGCTAACAATGGGAGTTTGAATAGATTCTAAACCTTACCGTTTGGTGAGTGAGTGCATATTCTGTGCTTCTGAATGGCTGTATTTACATTTCTGTCGTGTTTCGTCTGGTGCAAACAGCCAAACTGCTCATCACTGCGTATCTCGTCACAAAGCGTGTTGTTACAATGTAATCTGCTCACCTAATGTTTACGCTCGTAATGTTTATTTCATTTGCTAATTAATGACATCATGTGGAGCTGAATCTGTCTCATTTCGACGTCTGATACTGTCTATTTCAGCCACGGATGCATGCTTTCAGAGTCTTTCTGAATGAATGAATGAATGAAAGAATGAAATGCGCTGTTTTCCAACAAGGCAACCCGGGGTGCTGAAATGTAATTGGCTAAACCGGCATTGTGCAGGTTAAATATAAGATAGCGTGCCGGCACGGAAAAACCATTTTCAAAGCCGAATATCTGACTTCAGCATTTTTTTTCAGTTAAAGTATGTTCACTTAGGATGTTTCTTACATATCTGCAAACATATTATGGTATTTTTATGCTTTAGAAGAGTCAAAAACTTACATACAGCACCTTTAAGTAACATATAATGCCATCAGGGCTTGACATTAACTTTTTTGATCACCAGCGAGTGTGGCTAGTAGTTTTCCAACATTACTAGCCACTCGACATTTTCACTAGCCACAATTTTGTTGTTGGGAAAATATATTTTATATGCATAAATTTGACTTTGACACGCTAAAATGACTTGATTTAGATGTTGTGGAATGTCCACATGCCTCCTCATTCATGTCACTTTTTGTGTGTTGTGTATGAGCTTGCTCAGGGAGCATGAGCACATGGGTCACGGTTTCATAATGTTGTATCACAATTAGTTTTTATTTCACATGACTTTTCAGAGCTCAAAGGATTTACCAAATTTATTTCTGACCACACTAAAAATAAATAAATAATTATTTCTTAGCCACAAATTTTAAATAATGTGTCAAACCAACCAAAAAATATAGCTGTATACTATACATTTTATTGAACAAAACATTTAAAAAAAACAGCTAACACCAGTTACCTACACATAAATGTGAAGTTAATATCCTATATCAGGGGTCATCAACCATATTTGTCAGAGGGCCAGAGTTTTACCAGGCGGACCCCCAAGAAGAAAATCAAATAAAAATCTCATTTTGGCTTAACATTGTTTAATGTTTATACTTTTTAATTCTTATACTTTTGCGAATTTTTTTTTTTTTTTTTTTGACAGATATTGCGATTCTGATTTAATTTGCGATTTAATTTTGTAGTGAATAGTTCAATAATCTGTATTTTAGCTTCTTACTGCTAAAATGCAGTGAGTGTTAAAAAAGGAGCTTAAATAATATGAACTTTATATTAGCAAACATCTATGATATTGTACTTATATATATGTGTGCGTGTGTGTGTGTGTAATGAAAGATAATAAATTTGTATATTAAAACTATATTTTCATTTGTTTATTATACAGTTATAATTTAAATATTATTATAAATTTGATATATTAAATAGTGTGATAAGCAATTTGACAAAATGGTTTAAAATATATTTTGGTACATCAAAAAGTGTGTTTATGATGACCATCCGACAAGATAATGCCGCAAAAATGAGTTCTTAAAATGTGACTAAAATGTAATATTTATACCTCATAATTAAATAGCAAATCAGGCGAATAACTGCAAAAATAACCCATTCAAAAAGCTGGCTACAGGCCTGACAGTGTAACGTTAAAAGAGTGTTTATTAACTGATAAAGAGAAAGTTTAATATAAATAAGTTTATTTTAGCCGTGGTGCAAATGAAACATGTCTCATATAGGAGTATTAATATAAGATGGAGCACAGGCTGGAGTTTTTCTGACAAACTGTTTCAAACGAAATTGCACCTGTTACTCTGAGAGATCAGGAGAACTGTAAGGCAGGGATCATATACTTTTGCATTTAGCTGTTTATTCTGCGTTAAAGTGGAGAAAACACGAGCATTAACGCCATTATCATGATGGACTCATTCAGTAGCGAACTCGAGTTTATGTGACTTACACTTTTCGTTGAAAAAGCTCTTTATGTCCTTTTCGCCATCATCACCTGTGTGTGTCACAGACCTCACACACCTCATTCTTGCACGTGAAATTCACCTGCTGTTTAGGCGCTGCTTTCCTGAACGCAGCTACAGTCTCTCACATGACAGCAGGGAAAGGCTCAGCCTTTCTAGGTTAACATGTCTAGGTTAATATTGACAGCGTGTTTTTTTTTAAGTGAATTAAATTATTAGTGGGGACATTTCAATAGTTGGTCCTACTCCGCGTCCCCTCCGTCCATGCTAAATCTACACCCCTGCTTTTTTTAGCAAGACGCTCCTCATGCAGCCGTTCGCGCTTTCCTGTTTGTTATTGTGGGCGTTTCGCATAGTTCGGTTGCTTAATTCTGATTGGGCAGTACGAAAGTGTGCTCACTCGATTGGCTAGTAAGACTGTCACACACAGATGCCAGTCATGCATTTGCTCTAAGCGTGGGAAGTCCTCTTGCTATTAGCTAATCGCAACATTCTAAATCGCGATTGCGATTCGATTTTGATTAATTGCACCGCCCTAGTGTGGACCACTATTTTCTTTTATATCCTCACAATTTTGGAATCCAGTTGCTGGCCGCATTGAACGGCTCAGCGGGCCGCCAGTTGATGATCCCTGTCCTATATCCTGTTTAAATAATGTTTAAAGTGAAAGCAACCCGTGCTGTTTACAAAAAGACTAATCTGGAGCTCTTGAAAGCAGCAGGGCTGTGAGTGCATGTTCATCACGTTTTGTCTAGTCTATTTGAAAGAGAGCCGATCACACCAGTTGCGTTTCCAGGCATGGTTGTTTCAAGCAAGAAAACGGAAGCACGCACGTGTTTCTTTTGTCCGCACGAACACGATTATATTTGTCAGTCATGCTGCTTCTCGATTCTAAGATCGCATTTGCACGAATATTGGGCCATGCTTATTGTCAAACCCTGCTTTTAAGAAAATTGTCATTTAATAATGATTTTCAACCAGCCAAAGTGGCTAGTGGAGGTGTCTGTCTAACCCGCCACAGCTAAAATCTACCCGCATTTGGCGGGTTAGCGGTGTTAATGTGTTAAGCCCTGAATGCCATACATTTTCATAACATATTTGATGTTTTCAGATATGCAGCTTGTTAATCAATAACACATGCAGTATGAACATAATTATTATTGTTTATTATTATTATTATTATAAACAATATGTACACTTAATTTCTGCTCTTCAGTTCAACAGTAACATAAAAATTTAGACATAACAGAAAACGCCTTTTTACTATAGTTTTTGTTACTCAAGAAAAATGTATTGGATTATATATATATATATATATATAATTTTCTAGCATAATCGCACATATATTTTGTTTTATAGAGGCTTGTACTCACTGTTGTAGCAGATGAAAGTCCAAGCGGCAGTGCATGCCCCAACAGACCACTGTCTATTCCTCGTGAAAGTACAATTATCACTGCTGTTTGGTTGTCCAGATGCCCAGTTCAGAAAGAGCACAGGATCACCTGAAGACCAATGCTATTTACCATCATTTGTACCCTGAAGACCAATCCAGACACCTCTATCATTCACTTTTACACACTTAATCAGCTGGATCATGTCGGCCATGTTGTCAACGGTGGCCAGATCTGTGTATTTCTCTCTGCAGTATCTCTGAGCTTCAGTCCAGTTCTTCATCTCACTTATGAAGTAATATTGACGCTGAACACATTCAGATATGGAGCAGAGAGCTGTGAAAGAGACACTTTGCTGTAATGCTTTTCAGAACAGAGTCAAACCTAATGAAACTATAAACCATAAATAAACCTACAAACACACTCACCAATGAGGAGAAGAGGGAAATATAGAGTTTGAGCCATTTCTGAAGAAGAAAAAAATCATATCATTTAGCAATAAAACATTTCAGTAAAAGAGAAGCATTAATGCAGAATACACAACCAATAAGAGCATCACCAGGTGTCAGAAGTGTGTTTGCATGTAAATAATGTAGAGGTGTGTGTTCTTACTGCAGAGGTGGTGTGTTTCTGTCCTCAGTCTGATGTTTCTGTCTGCAGCTTCAGACTGTGATTATTATTTATCCGCTCTCATCCATCATTCAGTACGTCAAATCATTTGTTTATTTCTCTAAACAAGGGTCTTTGTCATTTTTCTTCCTCATTCACTTGTGTCTGTTCTCCTGCAGCAGCATGTTCATTTGAATGTGGTCAAGAGTCTGTATGTCATTCTTACCACAGCATTTCCATACTGGCTACAGTGGAAAAAATCCACCATAAAATTAGCATTTCCTTTCATTATCAATTTTCCATGTATCTTTGTGGTTTATTGGGTACAGGGATGATAGTGGAACATTTGATGCTGGCAGGGACTGCAAAGTTCCAGCGATCTGTTGAAGGCCAGGAAGAGAGTTGGAAAACATGCTTTTAAACAGGCCATACATTCTCTCTGTTGATCATGTAGTGCAGGTTGAGATGCAGTGAGGCGGAGGGAGGGGGTGGGGGGTGTTAATGGTTGTGTGGGGTGGAGGTCAGAGTGGGTATGGGGTGTGAGACCGGGCTGTTCAAATCTGCAGTAAAACTCATTCAGGAAAGTTTATTATGAATAACGGCCAACTTATGAACTTGTTAGTACATGGTTGTTAAGTATGTAGTGCCTGGACCATCTAATATGTCTGGTACTTTAAGAATTAGCTCATAAATTCAAATTAATTTATATTAATTCTCGGGGATTGAATCAAAAGATTCACACGACTGGCTCACAGTCAAAATTAGGTTACCACGCTTACGTCATCTATTGGTCCACCCTAATAGAAGTAAGCAACGTAACATTATCTTTAGTAAATCTATGTTATAATATTACTTGGCCAAAAATAACAATATAAACAGGATTTCACAAGCAAGGTAGCAAGACCATATAGCTGAGGCAGTAACTTAAAAACACATAAAAACTCCGACAAGGATCTTAAAATGAAACACAAGTTTATTAAGCTACACACACAGTAAACTACTCTAATGTAAAACAAACAAACACAAAGATGCACACACACAGTTCTGGAATGGGTTGAATGACTGAGGATGACCAACTAAGAGTCCCAAACGTCTCGCAAGTGATAAGTTCTTAGCATTGCAACCTGAGAAAACCACCAAGCAGAGAATCTGACTAGGAATTATTGTTAAACTTAATTAACACCAGCTTCAGCCAGGAATGAAAGTTTGGTTTGTGTTTACTTGCGTTTCGATGACCAGTCTCACTCATCAGCTGGTTGAGGGGAACTCCGGCACAGCCGATTGGTTGCCGTGCATTGAAGTGTTGGGATGTCTTTTGTTGGAGAGGGATTTTCCTTCGTCTTCTGGAGCGTGGGACTCGTGGTCCCGGTGACGGAGAGTTTGACGTCAGCAAGCGGGAAGTTCGCTGAGAGGGAATTCCTCCAGTGGCTTGCTCCTTGAATGACTTACGCCCCATTCACACGGGGCGTCAGCTTCAACGCTTCCCATTCACTTTGAATGGGTGACGTCAGGCGTTGCCGAACTGCATTGTGGATCCGTCGGCGCCGCTTCAGAGGCATTGATCGCTGCAGAAGTTGGGACTTGCTCAACTTTTCAAGCGCCGACGGAAGCGTCAGCCAATCTGATTGCTGTATGCAAATACAGCAGCTCAGACAGTGGCCTATTGCTGACTAATTTCATTGGCTGACGCTGCTATGACGATCGCGTCAGTCCCAACTTCAGACACGCCCTCTGTCAAGCGTTGACACTGAAGCCCCGTGTGAATGGGGCGTTAGGAAATCAGAGTTCAGAGAAGTTGAATGACTGACCGTACTGCTTGATGAGACGGCGTCCGCGTGTTCACGGGAAAGCAGTTATACGAGCAGGACAGGGTCAGACTGAGTTCATGCGAGTCGCGAACGTACACAGAAGCAGCGTGGGCTCCTGTGAACGGGGTCTCGTTGCCGTGGTGATGTTACGGCGGACAGACACAGGTCTTACGGGGTGATTCTTCCAAGAGAAATGTCCGGCAGGCGTGTTGTATAGGCGGGAAGCGTGCAACGCAAAGTTTGTGCGTAGAAACCCCTCGTGAAAACCAAGCGAAAGCCCATAAAGTTCGCAAGTTGAGGGTTTTATAGTGGGCAGGACTTAAGCCAGCCTACTCTGTGGTCGTCCAATAGCCGTGGCTACTGAGCGAGGCCATACCTCTCTTCTTTCTGGTTGTTCACGCCCAGGGAGGGGTTGTCACGCGTTGGAAATAAACTTAATTTACTGTTTTCAAAAACTCAATGAAACTCTGTAATTAACTACTATTTGCAAATACAGTTTTATCATTTCCACCAATGTTTCCTGAGTTCTGAGATCTACAGTTTGACATCAAACACGATGGGCTTTATCAAATACAGTTAATTACATGCGTGCCACACCCTGCATTGTTTTAATTACATGCAACAATATGGTAAAAACACTTGCTTACATGCATAGTAAAACATACAGACCTATTAGCCATAAAACATTAAAGCAAAACACACTTTTCCGAAAATCGCGTGGGCCTTTGTTCAGAGAATAATACTGGGTTCTTCTCCTCCAGTCTCTCTGGAGGGGGGGCCTTGCACATATGGAGGCAGACAAATGCCTCTGTCTTCCATTGGGTTTGTGATTCGATTATCCCAGTCATGTGGATCGCGAATGGAAGGAGACGAGGGGGAGCAAGAGAGTCTCGTTTGACTGCAAAATTTTAACTCCTTAGAAACATGGCTGAGTTATTACAAGTACTACATTAGTTTTTGGTTAAATTACCATCATGAACTATTCATTCATTTTCCTTCAGCTTAGTCCATGATTATCAGGGGTCAGAATGAACCACCGAGTAATCCAGCAAATGTTTTACACAGCAGATGCCCTTCCAGCCACATCCCAGTACTGGGAAACACCCATACACACTAATTCACGCACACACTCATACACTACGCCTAATTTAGTTCATTCAATTCCCCTATAGCGCATGTGTTTGGACTGTGGGGGAAACCGGAGCACCCGGAGGAAACCCACGCCAACACGGGGAGAACATGCAAACTCCACACAGAAACGCCAACTGACCCAACTGGGACTCGAATCAGCAACCTTCTTGCTGTAAGGCCCAGTGCTAACCACTAAACCACCATGCAACCCAACTCATGATATGTTAATGTATAACTACATCATGACTTTACTTGAAGGGGCACATCTTCATTAACACAGGTTTCAGTGAAGCACAGAGCAGTGGGGTTTGAAAAGTCCTTGTTTTGTCTGTGTGAGAAGCAACAGTCCGTCTGTTTTGTTTTCGAGGCACTGGAGATTTGCTAGATGAATACCCTGCAATTCTAAACCCACGCTGTCAGAATCTCACCAGCACGACAGATCACCTATCGTGTTTGCTCCTCTGAGTAGAATGTCCAGTAAAGGGTCAAAATGTTCAAAAACCAGTGAAGAATTGGTTGGTGTGTTATGTATTAGGTTCATGAGTTTGATGTAGCTTGCAATACCAGACAGGTCAGTCAGTGACTGAGCTTGAGGGTTCATACGATCACACATCTGTACCACCAGATGCAGCCCCAGTCAAGCCACACATCCACACACAGTGCTCAGAGAGTAGAGATCCACCACTGCATACGACTGGCCAACCACCTGCCCAGAACCCTGGCTCAAAACAGCAGTATCATGAAATGTTGCCCCGCGATCTACTATAGGATGCCAGCCATTTCTTCAAGACATTGCGATTAAAGAGCCCCTATTATGGGTTTTTAAAAGAGTCGACTCATAGTGGTTTAAACGAATCGTCTTGATAACGATTCTTTGGCCGTTTCGGCATTACGTAGACACGAAAAATAATGGTTGCGCGCGCAGACCCGCGAATTTAAACCTGCGGCCCCACCCACTAACACAGCAGCTAAGAGAGGAAGATAAACAGATCCTGAAGTCATGAGTCATGAAGACGCTGTGCTCAGCTGGATATTATTGGAAGTTTGAGGGAAAGTTTGTGTTATATTCTCTACCCAAAGATGAAGCTGTGAAGAGTCAGTGGTTGAGGTTTATTTTGCAAAAAGGAAGGATCAAAAAAGACTACTGATGTATGAGACTTTGACAGAGCTCCACAGGAACTATCAATACACAGCTCATGGATTATTCCTCCATTTTGTAATGAGGGTTGGTGATTGTTGGGAAAAGCAGAGTTTAGGTAAGCCCTGATAATATATAACACTTATACATATCGCGACTAAAACCACGCTAAAAACGTGACGCGTGCCGCTTTTTTTGCGGATTTAAACGTGTTTGTGAGCTTGCAATCCTGTCGTTTGTCATGGCTATGGCTACCGTCAGCTGTTCTTACACACGTGCGGCGGTCAAGGTTCAGTATAGTTTAGCTTTTGCCACTGTGTGGATTAATACTGAATGTGTGTCATTGTTAATAACAGAGCAAGATGCTAGTGTTTAACTGAACTGCTTTAATGCACTCATGCACACACAAAAAATCCAGGAGACTGGGGGAAAGTGAGGACCGGGAGGGAGGGGGTGCGCGTCACGGATGAACGGGAGAACTGGGGGAGTTCACGGACGCCGCCCTCACTATTCTATGGAGGCGCCGGCTCTAATAACACTGGTGAGAACCGGGTACTGTGTTCTGTGGTGTCAGTAACTAATGTGAAGTTGTTTCTTTAATATACATTCTATGTATTCTGTTTTTGAATGTTTCTGTTAAAGACTTGGTGTTGTGTCTTCTGAGGAGGAGGGTAATGTGTGTGTGTGTGTGTGTGTGTGTGTGTGTGTGTGTGTGTGTGTGTGTGTGTGTGTGTGTGTGTGTGTGTGTGTGTGTGTGTGTGTGTGTGAAAAAAGAGCAGGTAGAGCAGAGTTGCCAGATTGGGCGGTTTCCCGTTCAATTGGACTGTTTTTAACTCGATTGTGCGGGCATAAACACTTGTCGTGTTTTTCGCGACTGTCACAACCGTGTTTTCCAGATGAGTGGGCGGGTTTTTTTTGCATTTTGGCGGGTTTTGGATAGTTTTTGGGCTGGAATCAGTCAGCTACATCTGGCAACACTGAGGTAGAGTGTGACAGGTTAGGAGACGCGTGTCAATTTCCTCCCCAGTTCTTCCTTCAGTTTTTGCTTAATAAAATAGTTAGTCGTTGGTATTTTCAAGTCCATCGTCTGTATTTACATTCACCCACTGCCGAAATCCACGCTTTACACTAATATGAAGCGTGTATGCACTCTGACTACTTCTATATTGTTGATAAGCTGTGCTGAGCATTTCACTCTGTCTCCTGCTGAACGCTGTCGACCAATTGCAACAGGCTGTCATCGGTCCAATCAGCGCAGATTAGCTTCGCGCTAAGGAGGGGTTTGGGAACAAATGAATCACTGAACGATTCATATGGGAGTCGCTGGGAAAATTAGGTAAAAATAAATGCAGATTATAAGGCCATGAAAGTGTTTTTTGACCTTGCATGCATATTAGACTGTTGTTGGAGACCCTTACAACCAAAATATGACCCTATTTAATGTATAATAGGGGCTCTTTAAATAATCTTACCAATAGCCAAAAGCAACAACGGTCAGATGCAGAAAACATAACTACAAACAACGGCTACAGCAAGGGAGTAACTGCATGGATTCAACCAATCACGCCACATAAATAAACCAACAATTTAGTAGTCAGCGCAAGTCAATGGAGTTATATTTAATCTATAGAGACAGACGAAAGTGGCAGTACAACAATATCATTCAACAGGAAGACACTGAAACAAACTGGTTTGTCTAATGCAAACGTGTGGTTATGACATCAATGGTCAATAGTGCTCCTGTGATAGTTGACAATAGATCATTGAACATGATCATGTGTAATATCAAGGAAATGCAAATATCCTGCTTGCTTATTTGTTTACAGCATGTTATTTTGTTTTTGAATAAATGCCTTATATTGTGTACACTATTTGTTAGTCATGTTTCTGTGTGTGTGTGTGTGTTGACAGTAAATGATGTTTTTTCACAGAAGTGTGTGTGTGTGTGGTTTTACTCCTGACCTTAAATGACCGTCAGACCTCTAGATTCAGGACAGAATCTTGGAATTTACAGCATACATCAGTGAAGAAGATGATCTTACATCTGTGGTGAACAACAGAAGAACAAATTATTAGTTTAATTAGTTTTTGTTAACGCTTATAAGAGGGCTGCATGGTGGCGCAGTGGTTAGAACTGTGGCCTCACAGCAAGAAGGTCCCTGGTTTGAGTCTCAGCTGGATCAGTCAGTGTTTCTGTGTGGAGTTTGCATGTTCTCTGTGGGTTTCCTCCGGGTATTCCCGTCTCCTTCACAGTCCATATGCTGTGTAAAGCATATGACGGAATAGTTGAAGGTTCATTCCACTGTGGCAACCTCTGAAATAGAAACTAAGCCAAAGGATAATTAATGAATAATGCTTATAAGCCCAGAACTAATAAGGAGACTCCTGAAGCTGAAGATAAGCAGCTCAGAGCTGACTTTGGCTTTGATTAAAAATATATGACTATTGTGTTTCATACTGTACTTCAGTTGTTGTGTATCATTTACTTTTCCAATGTTGTTCAATGTAAAAAATTGTAATCAATTAAAATAAGTAATGCCTACCTAACTTTGATTTTTATATTTGAGCAAGAACATACAGTTCCACAACTTTGCATCAGTCAGCCATATTGGAGAGCAGAATGTAAATAATGCAACTGAACCAAATTTGACTAGCAAATTATTGTCATGTTTCAGACTGTACTAAGCATTTGAGCCAGAAAAAAAATCATTTTACAGTATCATAGACTACTGAAGCTCATAGGTATACATCCGTGCTAATATATCAAGGTGAAAGCCATCATAGCTTGCGTAGAATAGACCCAGCTCCCAACCCAACTTTGAGAATAGATTAACGGCGATATTTTTTTTATCGCGTGATAAGAGTCTCGTGTTAACGCAGCAAGTTAACGCCGATAACAGCTCAGCACTAATATATATATAATGTATGTATGTGTATATATGTATGTATATATATATATATATATATATATATATATATATATATATATATATATATATATATATATATATATATATATATATATATACACACAGGCCTGTCAATTGTCAATGATTAATCACGAATCAAAAATAAAATCCAAAATACAGGCATTGCAAATATGGAAATTGGAAAATAATAATAATAATAATAAAGTATTGAATACAAACAATTGTACTCATTGTAAAGTTGTATTACACACACACACACACACACACAGAGAGAGAGAACGCGCAGTACAGCGCACTCCCTTCAGATCATCAACACGCACGATCGTTTTTATAAAATTTTGCTTAAACTAAGGGTTCTTAAAGTATGGCTGTATTTCTCAAGCAATGATTATGACAGCAACGTGAAGCAGACGGTTTACAAAAGTTGCATGTAGGGGGAAAACACGTCAAACTTAATGAAACATTTGAGGGAGCATGGAATCAACTTAAAGGTGAGGAATGGGCGGTCTTTGACAGCTTGCGACATCATCAGGCACTTTCACTGAGTACATTTACATGGATCCATATTATCCATATTATCCTTTATCCATATTTCTTTACACATTAAACACACGCAGGGCTGTAGCAAGCTGAACTGGGGGGGGTTCGCTTACTATCGCCTCTATGGACGCGCCGGCCCTGAACACACGTCGGCCACAACAGGAAATAAAAAAAATCTGCAACTGCTTTAAATGCGTAATTTTTTAAACGCGTTAAATATTTCAAATTAATCATGTGCGTTAACGCACTAATTTTGACAGCCCTTATAATATACATATATATATATATATATATATATATATATATATATATATATATATATATATATATATATATATATATGTATGTGTGTGTGTATATATATATATATATATATATATATATGTATATATATATTTATATATGTATATATATTTATATATGTATATGTGTATATATTTGTATATACTGTGCATGAAAAATATTTTTGTTAAACCATTTTTGAAGATATAATTTGAGAAAATGACCTACACTGGACTTTAGGACACTCTGAGAACAGAATCCTTCTTCTTGTGAAACTCTCAAACACCAGCAGGAGGCGCTACAATAAAACCATCATCCCTGCAGAAACATTCATTCCTGAAAGCTGAAATTACCATACTAAATCTGAGCCAAACAAATCAACAATTTAACACACTTTAATATCTGCACTACATTTAATAAAGAGGAGACAAGAATACTGACTGTAGATCAGTTTATTTCATCCGATGTTCTGTTTATTTCATGATTTACGATCACATTTTATAGCCAAACTTCTCTTCTGCTTTTCTGAATAAACCAGACTTCATTCAGCTGAGACACAAATCATGTTTTACTGAAGATCTGCTGCTCACAGAATCACATTCAGCCAGTCATTTATATGATCAGAGCAAAACATGAAGAGACCAAACACAAGCAGATCTAGAAAACAGTTTCTGAAAACACACACACACTCATCACATCTAAATAATCTTAAACCTTAAACTGAAGAACCTTAAACCTTAATCTTAAACATTGGTGTTAAAACTTTAAGAACACATTATATTATGATAGATAGATACAGAAATAAAACATTTGGCTATTTTTTAAGCACAAACAGCAGATTCACTCAGAACCTTTAAAAGAACAAATCAAACATATAAAGATATAAAACACAGTGAATGTGAGTAAACCTTCATCTTCAATGCCTCCTCCTCCATCTTACCCCAGACATGCTCAATAATGTTTATCTCTGGTGACTGGGCTGGCCAATCCTGGAGCTCCTTGACCTACTTCACTTTCAGGAGCTTTGATGTGGAGGCTGAAGTATAAGAAGGAGCGCTATCCTGCTGGAGAATTGTCCCTCTCCTGTGGTTTGTAATGTAATGGGCAGCACAAATGTCTTGATACCTCAGGCTGTTGATGTTGATCATCCACTCTGCAGATCTCTCGCACGTCCCCATACTGAATGGAACCCCAAACCATGATTTCTCCTTCACCAAACTTGACTGATTTTTGTGAGAATCTTGGGTTCATGTGGGTTCCAGTAGGTCTTCTGCAGTATTTGCGATGATTGGGATGCAGTTTTTTTTTTACAAATGATCAACTAGAAGTCCAGTTATTATTTGTTGCTCTTACAACTGAGATCCACCACAAGACTTTTGTCAGGTAGTGTAGACCTTAGGAGAACAAGGATATTTTTAATTTTGATTACACCAACAATGACTTTAGGTTGAGTAAATGATGGGCTCATTTCATTTTTTGTGGGAATTATCTCTTTAAACACTTGTAAAATAATAATAATAATAATAGCGTGTCATAAAACAGGAAAAAAACATATTTAAACAGCTGTTTTCCACACACACAAGCAAATTGACATAAACTTACTAAACAAAACACTTAGAAGTATATGAGAATAAAATAATGCAGTGTGAATGGAAGTAAACACCAACAATCTCGCATCTTTTCTCAGTAGTTAGTGCAGATGAAGTTGAGTCTGTGAGATTCAGGAAGGCTGATCCAGGTCTGATCTCCTCCAGACTGAACTGCTCCTTTTCTGTTCTCCAGTTTGCAGTTTTCCCGTGTGCTGCCGTTCCCTGGAGCCCAGTTCTGATAGCACACCATGTCTCCACTCAGCCAGAGCCACATGTTCAGACTGCAGTAGTTGTGTAAACCCAACCACACCGCCTCAGTAGACGCCAGTTTAACCACGTTCATCACACGACGCTGCATCTCCACTGACTGAACCGAGACCAGATCTACATGATTCTGTCTGCAGTATCTCAGAGCTTCAGACCACGACAGATTCTGCTGGATCACAATCAGTTTATCTGGACACAAAACAAAGCACAAGCAGAAACTAGAGAGAGACTGATCAAAAACAACATGCAGAACAAACACTGTGGAGGAATTTGTCATGTCAGACATGTAGAGTCAACTTTAAGAGATCTGGGGTCAGTTCTTCATACGTGGATTACTCAGTTAGCTGGATTTGGTTATTGATGATTTGACATGATCCAGGATCGTTTCGTTCTTCAAAACTCATCCAAGAGTTGTTGTCATAGCAACAGTTCTGGTAGCTCAAACCTGCTCTGCATCAGCTCATTTCATATAAACAGGATTAGGTTGGCTCATTTCAAGCAAAGGTAAAACTGAAAGTCTGTACTGAAGGCTGATATTTCCTTACAGTAATTATTAGAGGTGTGGACCTACACTGGTCTCACGGTGCGGTTACAATTATCATGCCATCTATTCGGTTCAATTCGATATCTCGGTGCATCACGGTGCATTGACGATGCTTTCCATACACAGTTTTATATTTTCTTCACATCACAGCAATTCTTGTATTAAAATGTATAAATATATTTATTTACTATTTGTAAAACAATTTTGTCCTTTAATACAAACAGTCAGATATATAAACTGTACCTTTAAACAACACGAGCATTTATAACAAATAAACAAATATAAATATCCCGCTCGCTTTCTGGGCCTGGTCTACCATGTTCTTTCTTACACCCCTTTGATTGGTCACGCGCTCAACAGAAAGGGCTGTGATTGGCTCTTACACGCTGATGCTCTTCACAGATGTACTCATGGGCCACAGTGAGAGAAATGGAGTTTACTTTCATTCTCTTAATCGGCATGAAATAGGGGCTTCTGCTGTAAGTGTCAATGAAACGGTGTTCAGCAAACACACACGCAGTGAAATTGTGCAGTTTCTGAGTTTTTATATAGTTAGAGCATTGTAAATACTCGCGCTCGCCTCCCTCGCCATAGTAAGCTACGGCGACATAGCGCATATGAGATAAATGACGTCAGTACATAATAACCAGTTTGATTATTACTGAACTGATACCGAATTGTCCGCATCTGCATCGCGGTGCACCGAAGAAACTAGTGATGTGTCGTTCACGAATGAGCCGGCTCTAAGAGCCGATTCTTTGTAGCGAACGAGAAGAGCCGACTCCCGTCGGGGAGAGCCGAATCTTCTGCCGTAAGTAGGGGCGGGGCTTCATTTGGGAACAACCATGCGGCTAATCACATGGGAGGACCCACTAGGATCGTACCACGACTATCACTCGCGCTAACAGCTGATGTGATGCTCGCGACTGTTTAAAACGCGTGCACGCTCCTGTTTCCTTTCGTGAAGCAACCGTGTCTGGAAACGCAACTGTGATCGGTTCTCTTTCAAATAGACTAGACAAAAAGTGATGAACATGCACCCACAGTCCTGCTGCTTTCAAGAGCTCCAAATTTGTCTTTTTGTAAGCAGCACCGGTTGCTTTCACTTTGAACAGATCCTTATCACACATGGTATGTTTTTCACCTGCTTTCATTTGCCTACAGTTTTATTTGCTTTTATTTTTGTTAATATGGTTTATTTTTTTTTACAATATTGCTTTAATGGGAGATTAACTCTCCATTTACGTATGTGTCGTTAACTGGTGATCCGAGAGACCTTTAGTCAGAACAGATTACTGTGGATAGTTTTAGATACATGACAATAATTATTTTTTTTTAAAGTCAATTGCTTTTCTTTGTTTTTTAAGAAATGTTTTGTTAAAAATTATAGTATACAGCTATATTTGGCTTGTTTGACACATTAAAACACATTTGTAGCTAAGAAATAATTATTGTTTGGTGTGGTCAGAGATAAATTTGGTAAACCCTTAAAAGTCATGTGAAATAAAACTAATTGCAATATAACACTATGAAACCATGACCCATTTGCTCATGCTCATTGAGCAAGCTCATACACGATACACAAAAAGTGAAATTAATGACGAGGCATGGGGACATGACACAAAATTTAAATCAAGTATTTTAGCATGTCAAAGTCAAATTTATGCATATAAAATCTATTTTCCCAACAACAAAATTATGGCTAACGAAACTGCAGAGTGGCTAGTAACGTTGGAAAACTACTAGCCACAGTGGCCGGTGATCAAAAAAGTTAATGTCAAGCCCTGGTTGTGTTCAACTGTTCAATTAAAGTTTTATTAAAATGTTAAATAATAGTAACTGTGTATTTTTTATGGAAAATAAGGAATTAAAAAGTTGCTTACCAATACACAAACATTTACAATTGATAAATTGGGCTAAAATAGAAGGCTCTGAGTGATACTAAATAAAGAGCCATTTGGGAGCCGTAAGAGCCGGCTCTTTTAAGGGAGCCGAGCCAAAAGAGCCGAATCTTTGAAAAGAGCCGAACTTCCCATCACTAGAAGAAACGATTAATTTTGACACTCCTAGTAATTATATACAGGAAAATAGTAAAAGAGTTTTAAAAAAATAGATGAATAAAACTTCTGCCATCTGCACTCTAAAGTAAAAGTACAAGACTGTCACGGAGTGGTTCTCCCCAAGGGGTTCAAAGAGAACCTGTGTAATGTGGACTTTTACCAGCTGTAGTACAATTTGTGTATAATAGACATGCTCAATATTCAACTACTTTTTTTAAGGAACAATAATGTATGCAGTCCTGCACATGTTTTGACAGCTAATATGCCAGAGATTTGATGCTTCACAAAAGTTGCAGACACCTTTACCAATATCAAAATGCTTTTTTTTTTTGATGCAAGATTAGTTTATTCAGTTATTCCTCACAATAATTAAGAAACTTGAATAGGCCTAAATAAAATCCACTCTATTTGTAAAACTAAATAAATTGCTGAATACTCTTAACATAAAAATGCAAAGCCTGCAGCCCACAACAAAGGTGGAACGTTATTGCGTATCCTATATAACAAACTGTTTATTATGACTTTTATGCATCCGATGATATAATTAGTCTGCTGTGTCGTCAGCCAATCGTTGCATTGCTGATCATGATTTCGAGGATTGATAGATCTGATAGACTCAGATATGTTCAACCAGACATTTTAATCTGATTCGAGAACTTGTTTGAAGAACCAAATTAGCCAGAGATCAGTTATCAAGAAGAACAGATCCAGGATCTGCCAAATCACCTTCATTTAAGCAAGGTATGAAGAACGGACCAAAGGAGCTGATGATGGATTGAGTGTGTTTGGAGGATCTGCTCACCTTCATGACACACAAAAGGAAACTGCCATCTAACACTACACAAGTAGTCATACCATTGTCCCTGATAGACCATTTCAACCGCTGCACAGTGTTTATCATCTGGAGCTTGAGGTCTATTAGTATCCCAGTATCTGAATGAGGAGTTGCTCTGATCTGACCACTGCCATGTGTCTCTGAACAGACCGATCCAGACTGAAGATCCATATGTCTGACTGTCATTAATGAACTTCTCCAGCTGTTGACTCTCATTCTGGTTCCTCACACTGACCAGATCAATGTGATTCTGTCTGCAGTAACTCTGAGCGTCTCTCCAGTTCATCATCTGATTGACAAACACCAGTCCTGTGCTCACTTTAATGGATGAAAGAATGAACAGGAGCATCATCAGAAATACTTTGGTTACCAATGGAGTGAGTTTTTATACATATTAATATTACTGAGATCTGCCACAACAGAACAACCCAACATGTTTATACTCATGCAGTATATTTTTCGAGTGATTCTACTCTTTAATTAAGCACATTTAATGCCATCCATTTTCATAACTTATTTGATGTTTTCAGAAATGCAGCTTGTTAATCAATAACACATGCAGTATGAACATAATTATTATATATTTATTATTATTATTATTATTATATTAGAAAAACAATATATAATAATACATTTTATTTAAAGGGGCCTTTCTGGCAACTCAAGACACCGCACAATAAAACAAGAGCAATAAAACAACAAGATAATTAATATAAAAGTATACACTACTATAGTACAGATACAATGAAGTATTAAAAGCCATCTTAAATAAGTGAGTTTTGAGTCTTGTTTTGAATAATGTAAGGGAGTCAATGTTTCTGAGGGCTGGTGGTACTGATTTCCAAAGCCGGGGAGCAGAGCGGCTGAATGCTCTATTGCCCATAGACGATAGATGAGCAGAGGGAAGTGGAGGAAGGAAGAAGATCGCAGGGTGCGCGAGGGAGCAGCAATGTGGATGAGGGCAGACAGATATGAAGGGGCGAGATTGTGGATGGCTCTGAATGTTAACAGCAAACTTTTAAAATCATTTCGAAAATAAACAGGTAACCAGTGAAGCTGCTGCAGGACAGGGGTGATGTGATGAGAAGAAGCGGTTCTGGTGATGATACGGACAGCTGAGTTCTGGACCAACTGAAGTTTACGGAGGGATTTAGGAGTGAGACCAAAGAGAAGGGAGTTACAGTAATCTAAACGAGATGTGACGAGGCTATGGACAAGAAGAGCAGTGGTGTGAGGGTTAGAGAAGGGAGGAGTCGTTAATGTTGCGTAGGTGGAAGTAAGCAGACCGGGTGATGTTATTGATGTGAGAATCAAAAGATAGGCTGCTATCGAGGATGACACCCAGACTCTTGACTTGTTTAGAGGAATATAGGGAACAGTCATCAATCGGAAGAGAAATGCTGTCAGTTTTGGAGAGTGTTGATTTGGTACCAACAAGCAAAACCTCAGTTTTTAAACTATTTAATTTGAGAAAGTTAAGAGAGAGCCAAGATTTGATTTCTGCTAAGCAGACTGTAAGGGATGAAGGTAGAAAACAAGCTGTTTAATAGACTTAAACATAGACTTATACTCTGCTCTTCAGTTCAACAGTAACATAAAACTTAGACATAACTAAAACACTTTTTTTCCTCTAGTTTTTCATAAATTAAAATGTATTGGATGATATGTATAATTTTCTAGCATAATCACATATATATTTTGTTTCCTAGGAGTTTGTACTCACTGTTGTAACAGATGAAAGTCCAAGTGGCAGTACATGGCCCAACAAACCACTTTCCATTACTCATAATAGCACAATTATCACCGCTGTATGGTTGTCCAGATGCCCAGTTCACAAAGAGCAGAGGATCACCTGAAGACCAATGCCAATTACTATCATTTGTACCCTGAAGACCAATCCAGACACCATATTTCACATTCACACTCTTCTTCAGCTGGATCATGTCGTTCATGTTGTCAACAGTGGCCAGATCTGTGTAATTCTCTCTGCAGTATCTCTGAGCTTCAGCCCATTCCATCCTTACATTTATAAAGTGATACTGACGCTGAACACATTCAGATATGGAGCAGAGAGCTGTGAAAGAGACACTTTGCTTTAATGCTTTTCAGAACAGAGTCAAACCTAATGAAACTATAAACCATAAATAAAACTACAAACACACTCACCAATGAGGAGGAGAGGGAGATATAGAGTTTGAGCCATTCCTGAGGAAGAGAAAAGTCATATCCATTTAGCAATAAAACATTTCAGTAAAAGTGAAGCATTAATTCAGAATACACAATCAATAACAGCATCTACAGGTGTCAGAAGTGTGTTTGTGTGTAAATAATGTAGATGTGTGTGTTCTTACCTCAGAGCTGGTGTGTGTCTGTCCTCAGTCTGATGTT
This sequence comes from Danio kyathit, assembly GCA_903798195.1. Lineage (NCBI taxonomy): Eukaryota > Metazoa > Chordata > Actinopteri > Cypriniformes > Danionidae > Danio > Danio kyathit. The sequence goes on along the minus strand of LR812525.1, from coordinate 3,024,679 downwards.
TCTGTCTGCAGCTTCAGACTGTGTGATTATTCTATATCTGCTCATCCATCATTCAGCTTGTCACATCATTTGTTTATTTCTCTAAACAAGGGTCTTTGTCATTTTTCTTCCTCATTCACTTGTGTCTGTACTCCTGCAGCAGCATGTTCAGTTGATTGTGATCAAGAGTCTGTATGCCATTCATAACACAGCATTTCCATACTGGCTACAGTGGGAAAATCCACCTTAAAAATAGCATTTCCTTTTACTATCATTCTTATTTTCACTGTTTATTGGGTACAGGGGTGATAGTGGAAAGTTTAAAGCTGGCAGGGACTTGTTCCAGTGATCTGTTTCATGGTCAGGGTGAAGATGGATGAGAGCTGGACAGCACAGGTTTTTAGACAGGCTGGTGAGAAACCTCTGTGTCTTCCCTTTTCTTGTCTTCTTGCAGTGAGCAGCCGTGAGGTGAAGGGAGGGTATGAGGGTGTTAATGGTTGTGTAGGGTGGAGGTCAGAGTGATCAGAATCTTGGAAATTACAGCATACATCAGTGAAGAAGACGATCTTACATCTGTGGTGAACAACAGACGAATAAATGATTAGTTTGATTTTTGTTAACGCGTATAAGAGTGCAACACAATGACTCAGTGGTTAGCACTGTGGCCTCACAGCAAGAAGGTCGGGTCAGTTAGCATTTCTGTGTGGAGTTTGCATGTTCTCCCCGTTTTGGTGTGGGTTTTCTTCCGGGTGCTCCGGTTTCCCCCAGTCCAAAGACATGCGCTATAGGGAAATTGGTTTAAATTAGCCATTGTATGTATGTGTGTGTGTGTACGTGTTTTTGTGACATATCAGGACACAAATCTGTATAATGACATGGGTATGACACAGGTATTACAAAAAGGAGGTGAAATATGAGGACATTGGTGACGTCCTCACTTCTCAAAAAGCTGTTTTAACATTGTAGCTGTTTTTGTTTCCTGTGCCTTTAATGCTAATTAGCTGGTTCTCCCCGCCCACTGTTACCTTGTGAGTGTCAAGGCTGATTTAAACTTCTGCGTCAAGCGCACGCACATGCTACGGCGCAGCCTACGCATGGACGCATAGCCCCTCGCCGTGGCTGTTGGCGACGTTGATGCGCACCTCTCAAAAAATGTAACGCGTACGCGTAGCGCAAGCTCTGTGATTAGTCGGCTTGGTAGCGCTGACGAGTGTGGGTGGAGGTGAGAGCCGCGCGCCCGATGCAGCGAGTGTTTACAAGTGTGGAGTCCCGTGAAGGAGCTCCGGATGGAGACTGTGGTTTTGTGTTTACCTCATGATTAAAGTTGTTGCACATCCGCCAGTTCCTGCCTCAAAATGAGTGAATTTGAGCCACTTGTACATTAAGAAAGTGTTCAGAAAAAACAAAACACCAGTGAAGAACACAGAGACTCGACACAGAGAAACATAAACAACTACTGCCAGCTAGTGTTTCGGAAGTGTATTGCAGAGAAACAGAAACAGCGCGCAGAAGTATAAATGCACGGCTATGTGCGAGGCTTGTGCTGTGGGTCACGCTGATCACTTGATGCAGAAGTACTGTATAAACCAGGCTTCACAGCCATAGCCTTCACGTAGACAAACCGCTCAGTGACAGACAAGAATGAAGCAGATCTCCCTTATTACAGTAAGAACTTTCACATCAGGTATTTGGTATATTTGTTGTGCAGTTAGATCAAGCCTTTCTGAAGCGATGAGTCACACACAATGTTGTTATAAAGTTCACTCACATGCACGTTTGCGCGCACACACACACACACAGTGGGCGGGGAAAATCGCACTCCTACGTCAAGTTGCGGTCGGCCTCAAAATGGGAGGGATTTGAATCCTATTTGAACGTCAGGAAATTTTTAAAAAGATACTTATTGTCTTTATTTATCACCCCAATATGACTGTGGGCACACTATACCTACTCACAGTTCTGTCCAAACAGCGTACAAAGATGATTTTCATCATAGGTACCCTTTAAATGAGCATACAAATTTAGGAAAGCAATTGAATACTTTCATTATAACGTTTAATCAGAATGGTTAAGTTATAAGAAAAGGTTGATGAGATTTGATACCTTGATTCTATTTCTTTATACTAGCTAATAATTTTAATTGTTGAAACTGTTTGCTGATTTATTTGCAGCTTGTTTCCCTTATTTTCACATTCCAATGTTGACAGTTATGGGTCATATTGGAGAGCAGAATGTAAATAATGCAACTGAACCTGGTTTGACTAGCAAATTATTGTCATGTTTCAGGCTGTACTACTGTAAGCATTTGAGTCAGAAAAAAAAAAATCATTGTACAGTATCATAGACTACTGAAGCTCATAGCACATTGCAAGATTGGGATTTAATAACACCAGTTCAGACTGTAGTTCTGAGGATGTTAATGGTTGTGTAGGGTTGTGGTCAGAGTGGGCATGGGGTGTGTAATAAAACTTATTCAGGTCTTCAGCCAGTTGTTGATTCGCCACACTGCTGGGGGATGGTCGGTTGTAGCTGGTTGTTGTTGTTGTAGGTAATATAAGTCCTTGTGGGAATGCACATGTCTTCACAGAAACTGATGTTCGGGATCTTACGGTGTCAGTCCAATCAGTGCATTTGAAACAGGCTTGTAAGTTCCACTCTGTTTCATTGGTTCCTCTCTTTACAGTCCTTACAGAAGGTTTAGCAGATTTTAGTTTCTGTCTGTAGGCTGGAGGAGATGTACTAAGCGGTGATCAGAAAGCCTCAAAGCTGCCCGTGATATGCATTCTTTAAAAAGGTGTAGCAGTGGTCCAGTGTGTTACTGTCTTTGGTGTGATATGTGATATGCTGTCTGTATTTAGGCAGTTCACAGGTTAAATTTGCTTTATTAAAATCACCAAGAATGATGATTAAAGAGTTCAGGTACTGTTGCTCTGTGTTTGCGATGTGATAGTCAGCTGTTGCAGTGCTGTGGTTGAATGTAGGCCTACTCATGCAAATGCTTGCAGTTATTTGAGTGTGCCCTCACACTATGCTATCCAATCTGTGCCTGGGCACATGTCCAGGTTCATGTGACAAGTGTGACTACCATACCTGCCAACACTCCTGTTGTTCTCGGGAGTCTCCCGTATTTCAGACCCACCTCCCGGTTTGTCATTTCTCCCGGAAAACACCCGGAATTTCAACCCCTTCCTCCGGTCCTCAGGTGATTGGTACAGTCTGTAACACCCCATTCACACAGGGCTTCAGCGTTAATGCTTGACAGAGGGCGTGTCTGAAGTTGGGGCTGATGCGATCGTCATAGCAGCGTCAGCCAATGAAATTAGTCAGCAATCGGCTACTGTCTGAGCTGGTGTATTTGCATACAGCAATCTAATTGGCTGGCGCTTCCGTCGGCACTTGAAGAGTTGAGAAAGTCCCAACTTCTGCATCGATCAACGCCACTGAAGCAGGGCCGACGGATCCACAATGCAGTCTGCCTTCATAGCTCTAGTGGCGAAAGCGTCAAAATTTGCTACATTGATCTCGTATTTAAAGGATCCGTTGCAGAAAATCACTTGCATTCCTGCATTAAAAACAAGCTTTCTAGCACGAAAATGTTGCACTGTTTTTTTAAATCAAATTCATTTAACAATGGAAGATCAAGTTGCATGTGGTGTTGCTTTCCTCCACTTGTCCAATATGTGTCCATAGGTCTGAAACTTTCTGAAGTAGCAATACTGCTTTTTATGAGATTCCCGCTTTTTTTAAAGGAAAAAAACTAAACAAAAAAACATTAATGTACATGAGTAACTCACCAGTAACTTTTTTAATGTATATCCCTTTGAGAAAACATCGTAAATAGGGTTGGGTCGATAGACAATGCCATCGTGCATCGCCGATGGCGGATAGACATCACCATGCTGAGCCGGCATCGCAATCCTTCGCCTCGCCTCCGTCACAGCAGCAACCCGCTCGCGAAAAACACACAAGGCCCTGTTTACACTAAGGCCCAATCCCAATTCTATTTTTGTACCCCTACCCCTACCCCTTCCCCTTGGCCCTTACAACCAAGGGTTAAGGGGAAGGGCTTCAAAACTTACCCCTAAGAATTGGGACAGCACTTCAACACCTGCACACGTCATCATATGTCATCATGATCTCTTGCTTCATATGAGATCAGACGATCGCGACTGCTGTAGTTATTCCAGTTGTGTTATTTTGTGGTGTTTATCTTCAGGAAATCACTGAAGGCAAATATTATGTTATGATAACGATCTAATGTGGCAATAAGATCATAACTGTACTGTGTATTTACACAGTGGCCATAGTCATCTATGTAAACACACGAAAACAACATTAACATTATAGCAGACACTGTAAAAAGCTCATTTTCAGCCACTAGACTGCTCTGACAGGGTATTCGAGTGTTATCGAGTGACAGAATGTTGTAGGACTGCTGTACAGGAGTTATCATTAGGGATTATAGATCGCGAAATTTAGCGTTTCTTTTTTGCGGTTTTTTTTAAAAAGCATGACCGTAAAACATGAACGCGGTTATGAATATAATAAATCATGTGTTTGTTTGTCGTAAAAATTTGTAATAATGACAAAAAATACTAATTTGTGGATCTCCTTACTTCCGGGTTCAGCACTACTGCCGTTGTGGCAGGTGTATTCTGGGAAATATTCTTACCCCTCCGTTTCAAGTGTGCTCCTGAAAAATCTTTGTTCGAAGGGGTGTATACCCCTTGCCCTTAGCCCTACGCCTTCAAGCTAAAGAGAATTGGGACACCCCTACCCCTAGGCGGGCACGCGCAAAACGAGGGGTAGGGGTAAGGGGAAGGGCTAAGGGGTAGAATTGGGATTGGGCCTAATACAGCTTAGTTTTAAATGGCATTTTAGAATGAAAATCATCCATATCCACACTGTGTCACACCCACGGCTCGTTCCTACTCTCCCAATCATCGTTCTCCCTTGCCAATCACCTGCACCTGTACCCACAATCATGTTCACTATAAAGACTCACCGTTTCCAGTCGTTCATCGGCTGGAATCGAAGTCAGATGGTTCACCTCACCTTCTCCCCTGTTTGCCATCTTCCGTGGATGTTTCCCTTCTCCCGTAGACGTTTCTCCTACCCTGTGGATGCACATGCAAGTGCAGTGATTTTGTTTGGACTGTTCCAGTGAACTTTGATTTGTTATTAATAAATAATTTTATTTCTTGTTATTATCATTTTCGTCCAAATAAAATGATTCAGAACCTTATAAAAGTATATGGGAAATGTGCAATTATTTTGTTTTGTTTCAAAATCAGTTTTACGTTGAGTGATGTCACTTCCTTTAGCTCCGGTCCCGCTCACGTCAGAACGGATTTGGACTTGAGTGAGACAGGTATGATGTGAATGTGCTCCGTGATAAAAGGTTAAAATATAGCCGATTAAGTTCAAATATTTGTTCATATCAGTGGATGACATGTTTTGATGCTGGATTGAGTCAAATAGTGTGCTTGTTAAGCATTATTTATTTATAAGTGGGTTTTGTGTTATGAGCTGTTATTGCCTTGGTTCACGTTACCGCCCGCGCCAATTTTTTAATGGCGGATTATATATTCTTTTCCTATCAACTTTGCTACAATACATAATTAAAAAAGGTGGATTATGTCTTTGAAATCGTCATGCAGTTAAATTGTCAAGAAATATTGTCATTTTATGTGCAGTTTGTGCCTTTGTAGTCATGTATTTTTGAGTTGCTAATCTGCTTCAGTGTTAATGGGGACAGTGGCTCACTTTTCTCTCTTTTTGCAACTCTCACAGAACAGAGAACTGAGAGTGTGCTGTGTGGTGATTATCACACCACAACACACTGGCGTTTAATCAAGGATTTCTGAACAACTCTCTAACCACACTGAAAACGCACATCAGGTGACCACACACACACACACACACTCTGGCATGCGTTTCAGCAGTATATGCACACGTCTGTGCTCCAGGCAAGTCAGCGGGTGTTTTGAGCACAAAACCCCAGAGAGCAGTGCACATCAGACAGTTTATCAAGGGTGTACGGCTGGATGGCGTTTCACTATAGTTGTTAAGCGTGATGTTTAATTAATCTTGTCTCTAATGACTCTTCAGTCTTTTGAATCTGTCAGGTAACGTGGCACAGCGTCAGTACACTGCTTCTATCTTTCACTTTCATGCTTGTACTTAGTAATTTTAGCGTAAACCTCAGATACTGTTGGTTGGTATCAGTCGGTTGTGCAGCTTTTTTAACCAACCAAGTTTGTGATCACCATTATAACGACACAGATCACTCTGCCTATTCATGCCAGAGTCCTGTGGAAAAAGTGATTGACAGGTGGTAATTTGTGTGTAACTTATTGTTATTTATTTATGATTTGGTTATGGGTAAAACAAAGCCCATGTGGGTCAGGTAGCTGAAACGGTAGGCTACAAATAATTAATTAGTTATTAATTAATTAAGTATTCATAAATAATTCACTGCTGCCTACAATGATGATGTCATGGTCTATCGCAATGTTTCACATTAAACATTGTACGATGCCAAATTGGTGGACATCGCCCAACCCTAATAAATAATTGGAACTCTGGCGACCGCAATAATCAAACCCTTGGGAACAAGTGTGGTCAGAACCAAAGTTCCCAGGGTTGTGTTCTCCGGACTCTTCTCAAGCGGTGGACTTCTACATTCAGATTGCTTGCGTCAAACCACGTCATAACTCATCACCATAAAGTTGACTTGATTTCAACTTTCCTCGACGCCCACATTGGCGAAGCCGCACTGCTCCTCACCTCGCTATAGCAGTAAATAAGTACCTTTTTAAAAGATACTGCCTCAACAACAGTCTTTAACTGAGAGGCCTGAATATCTTACAGGGACAGAAGAAGCTGGCAGTACACAAATATCTGTCAACAGGAAGTTATTGATACAATCTGGTTGGTCTAATCTAAAGGAAAAACAGCATGAGTTTCTCCTCCTCATTTGTGTGTTTGACTGTGACAGTTTACAATAGATCATTGAACATGGTGTTGTGTAATGTCAAGGAAATGCAAATCCTGCTTGCTTATTTGTTTACAGCATGTTATTTCAAGAGTTCTCACTTAGCTGATGATTGATAATAAAGCGTGTTTGGCATGCTGTCCCGGGAGAGAGCCCTGAGCTCAGGATATCCTTGAGCCCGGGGCTCCCTCCAGTTTGTAGGGCGACAGGAGAGTCTGAGCTCAGGTAGTCTCGAGAACTCCCCTGCTGTGAACTACTGGATATATCTGACTAAGAGTTGCCTTAGAATGCTATTTTGATTAGTCAATTTTCCTATGGTGTCTGTTTTTGAACGGTGGGAGGAAACCGGAGAACCCGGGGAAAACCCACGCAAACACGGGGAGAACATGCAAACTCCGCACAGAAACGCCAACTGGCCCTGAGGGAAACGGACCAGCGACGTTCTTGCTGTGAGGCAACAGTGCTACCCACTGGCCACCGTGCCGCCCTATCGGAGAAGGGGAGGAGTAGGGGTGGAAGGGGGGGATTCTTCAAACGAAGATGACTAGAGCACAGTGCTCTGGTAATTTATAGTGTGTCTATGTTCATCTGATTGGCGCAATATGCGGAGTTAAGCGATACCAGCTGTGTTCAATCATAAGCACGTGATCCTCTCGAAATTAGTTTGTAAACAAACCACACTTTGTTTTCCAAGAAATGCCTTGTATTGTTTACAGTATTTGTTAGTCATGTTTCTCTCTCTGTGTGTGCGTGTGTGTGTTATTATTAGTTTTTATTAATGCTTATAAGAGGGCTGCATGGTGGCTCAGCGGTTAGCACTGTGGCCTCACAGAAAGAAGGTCACTGGTTTGAGTCCCGGCTGGGTCAGTTGGCAGTTCTGTGTGGAGTTTGCATGCTCTCCCCGTGTTGGCGTGGGTTTCCTCCGGGTGCTCCGGTTTCCCCCACAGTCCAAACACATGCGCTATAGGGCAATTGATGAACTAAATTGGCCGTGGTGTTTGAGTGTGTGTGTGAATATGAGTGTGTATGGGTGTTTCCCAGTACTGGGTTGTGGCTGGAAGGGCATCCACTGTGTAAAACATATGCTGGAATAGTTGGCGGTTCAATCCACTGTGGCGACCTCTGAAATAGAGACTAAGCCGACGGAAAATGAATGAATAAATAATGTTTATAAGCCCAGAACTAATAAGGGGAATCCCGAAGCTGAAGATAAGCAGCTCAGAGCTGACTTAAGAGCTCTGATTAAAAATATATGACTATTGTGTTTCATACTGTACTTCAGTTGTTGTGTATCATTTGCTTTTCCAATTTTGTTCAATGCAAAAATTGTAATCAAATAAAAAAAGTATAATGCCTACCTAACTTTGATTTGCATATTTGAGTAAGAACATACAGTTCCACAACTTTGTCATCAGCCGGCCATATTGGAGAGCAGAATGTCAATAATGCAACTGAACCTGATTTGACTAGCAAATTATTGTCATGTTTCAGGCTGTACTTGAGCCAGAAAATTTATTTTTTTACAGTATCATAGACTTCTGAAGCTCATAACACATTGCAAGATTGGGATTTAATAACAGCAGTTCAGACTGTAGTTCTACATTTCTAGTCAAACCATCCTTCTTGTAATCTTATACCAACAACAAAAATAAGGGCAGCTATTATAGCTAAAACATGTGGGAGAGCGTTGCTATTATGTGATTGTATTGTATTGCAATATGGAGCAAATAAGTGTTGATATTAAATCAAAAGTAATTCACAAATACATGAAAATGAGATGATTTAATGACAATAAAAATACTAATGGACTAAGACTTCTGCACAGTACTGTATATGACAATATTTAGTGGAGCGGAACCATCTGCAAACCTGGAATCTGAGAGTTAAAAAATCTAAATATTGAGAAAATCACCTTTAAAGTTGAAATTAAGTTCTTAGTAAAGCATGTTACTCACCAATAACTGATTTACAAAACATCTTGATGGAACATGATCTTTACTATCTATTTTCTAAATCTATTTTCAACTAAAGAAATGTTCATTTGCATAAGTTTGAGTAGGGAATGAGTGTTTAAGAAAGCTAAAATTCTCAAATTTATAGAAATTAAAGTGTTGTATTTAAATAGTCTGTATTGAGATATGGGGATTTTAAGTAGTAATAATTCTCTACATTTATATAGAGCTTTTCTGGACACTCAAAGCGCTTTACACATTTTTGATGCGATGGCAGCCATATTGCGACAGACTGCACACCACACACCAGCCGATTGGAGGAGAGAAGACCAATTATAACAAGGGGATGGTTAGGAGGCCATGATGGACAGAGGCCAGTGAGTAAATTTGGCCAGGATGCCGGGGTTAAACCCCTGCTCTTTTTCCAAGGACATCATAGGATTTTTAACAACCACAGAGAGTCAGGACCTCGGTTAAACGTCTCATCCGAAAGACGGTGGTCACTGAGCAGTATAGAGTCCCCTTCACCATACTGGGGCATTAGGGCCCACACAGACCACAGGTTGAGCGCCCCCTGCTGCACTCTCTAACACCACTTCCAGCAGCAACTTAGCTTTCCCATGTAGTCTTACATCCAGGTACTGACCGAGCACAGCCCTGCTTAGCTTCAGTGGGCGACCATGTGAGAGTTGCAGAGAGCTAGCTGCCAGCAAACTTTACTACTGATTAAAGCTAACTTTTGAAGTAATTTACCTAACACTGCTTGCTATCTTTATATATTAATATATATAAAACCAAACAAATTAGACTGTTTTGTTGTGGATTCACTTGAGATGAATGAATACTTTTCCACTTTTATTGGAATTTATATTTGATTCATATTAAACTTTAAACATTTTTATAATATGCATCGATATGCCTCATATAAATAGATATATTTCAGGCTTCTCCATGTGTTTTGTCTGTCCGTGTGTGTAAAGCGTAAATGTGCGAGACAGCAGATGGAAACACAGGGTGCTTTAAGTGCTTCAAACAGAGAGCAAATGTCACTGTCAGCCTTGGACTGAAAACCTGCTGGAGACGCCAAGAGGACACAGAGACTCAGAGAATATGCTCATACTGTGACTCTATTAATGCCTCTATTAATCTTCATAATTCATACTGTTACTCCAACATTATAACCCTTGTGTACTGTTCAAATTGACTCCCCTTTCGTTATGTTTTTGGCTCTGTTTGCCCCATTGACTTTCATTATAGTCACATTTTTTTGATAGCAAAGCCATGACAGCATATAATCCTGCATTCTTGATTTTTGGTGGTTTTTCCTGTTGGAAAGAGGTAAAACTTTTAATTTTTACTGACGATCATCAGTTGGCAGCATTAACCCTTTAGATAGGCCTGGACAAAAAAAAGTTTATGACATTTATATGGAGTTCTATGGAGTAAAACAACAAGTTACTGCATGTGTGAGCATAAATACACTTACTATGTTTACTATGTTCTGGGAGCTGAGCTGAGCAGCCCCCTCTGCTGTTTGAAGTTGAGGGATTCTGTTGGTTCAGAGAGCTGTCAATCAAGCAGCCCATGGACACGCCCCCTCTGCTGTATAAAGTTGAGTGTCTTGAGTGATTCACTCTTTCTGGCTCTCAGCACAAGGATGAGTGCAGTGTGTGTTTAATGACAAACAAAACCTCTAACAGCTGAGTGCAGTCAAAGAACTGCAGATAAAGATGCATGGATGGATGGATGGACAAACAAACGGAGAACGGAGTAGATGAATGGATGGATAGATGAATAGATGGATACAGTAGATAGTTGGATGGACGAATAGATAGACAGATCGACATATGGATAAATGAATGGATAGGTAGATCTATAGACAGACTGACTGATGGATGGATAGATAATTTTCAACCAATTTTCCAGGGCCGGGTCGCGAAGGCAGCAGTCTTAAGAGTGAACCCCAGACTTCTCTTTCCCCAGACACTTCCTCCAGCTCCTCCGGGGGGATCTTGAGGCGTCCCCATGCCAGCTGAGAGACATAATCCCTCCAGCTATGCTGGGTCTTCTTCAAGGCCTCCTGCCAGTGGGACATGCCTGGAACACCTCCCTAGGTAGGCGTCAAGGAGGCATCCGAAACAGATGCCCGAGCCCCTCAGCTGACTTCTCTCGATGTGGAGGAGCAGCAGCTCTACTCCGAGCTCCTCTCGAGTGACAGAGCTCCTCACCCTATCTATAAGGGTGCGCCCTGCCACCCTGTGAAGGAAACTCATTTCAGCCTCTTGTATTCGAGATCAAAGCTCATGACCATAGGTGAGAGTAGGAAGGTAGATTGACTGGTAAATCAAGAGCTTTCTCTTTTGGCTCAGCTCCTTCTTTACCATAACGAACCGATTCATCGACCGAATTACTGCTGTTGCTGCACCAGTCCGCCTGTCAATCTCATGTTCCATCCTTCCCTCACTCGTGAACAAAACCCAGAGATACTCAATCTCCTCCACCTGGGGTAAGGACTTTCCTCCAACCTGGAGATGGCAAACCACCTTATTCGGTGGAGCACAATGGCCTCAGACTTGGAGGTGCTGATTCTCATTCCAGCCGCGTCACACTCTGCAGCAAACCGTCCCAGTGCGTGCTGAAGGCCGATGTATGACGAAGCCAACAGAACAACATCGTCTGCGAATAATAGAGATGTGGTCCCCTAACTGGACCCCCTCCAGCCCAAGGCTGCACGTTGAAATTCTGACGATAAAAATTATGAACAGAATTGGTAACAAGGGGCAGTCCAACATGCACTGGAAACAAGTCTGACTTATTGCCGGCAATGCAAACTAGACTCCTACTCTGTTCATACAGGGATGATACAGCTCTTAACAGAGCACCTCTGACCCCATACTCCCAGAGCAAACTTATTCTTCTCTCATTCATTTGTGCACATTTTTTTACCAACAGTAGATTAATTATGTCATCTCTGTTACTGATATTTCAGGTAGTTTCTCACTGGTTCTTTTAAAAAAAACATACTATTATGAAAAATGCATAAAATAGGTTTTATGTAATGGGAGCTGGTCGATAAACTCACATAAATGTCAGGCATTAAGATTCTCAAGGCAGGCATCAAACACTCGTTGGTCATTGAAACAGGCATAGATCGGGTGCTGGCAGCATATGTCGAGAACAGAGAGAGGAGCAAAGGGTCGAGGCAGGCAGCAAGAACGATAAGGTCAATAGCAGTCCGGGTCAGTAACAGGAGATCAATCCGAATACAGGAATAAACACTCGGTAATGTTGACTGGGCAAACAAGACCTCGCAATGAGGTGAGCGTGCAAGCTGCTTATATGTGTGTGATCAGAGTCAGGTGTATCGCAATCAGAGACAGATACGGGGCTTATGGGGGATGTAGTGCTAAAAGTCTGGTGAGGGAGACCTCTGCTGGCCAGTGAGGGGAATGACTGGGACAGAGACGGTGACATTTTAGACATGTCATGTGTCTCATTTGAGATGGTGGAAAATGTCAACTTTGTTACTGGTTTAAAAAGATTAACAATCAGCTGAACAACAATTATTAACAGCATGAATGCTCCCTCATATTTAAGCATTTTGCATTATTTTACATTAATAATTAACACAGTTTACTTTAAAATATACATTTGTAACACTTTACAATAAGGTTCCTTAGATAATGCATTTACCAACATGAACTAATCATGAACAACACTTGTACAGCATTTATTAATCATAATTGAACATTTACTAATGCATTATTAACATCCAAGTCCATGCTTGTTACCATTAGTTAATGCACCGTGAGTTAACATGAACTAACAATGAACAACTGTATTTTCATTAACTAAGGTTAAGTAACATGAACAAATACTGTAGTAAATGTATTGTTCATTGTTTGTTCATGTTAGTAAATGGCAAATGCATTAATTAACATTAACTAATGAAGCTTATTGTAAGTGTGACCTACAGTATACATTTGTTGTATGGAATTGCAGTTTGAGGAAAATGAATGGAAAATGCATTAAATCTGCCTGTAATTCTGCAATGAGTCTTATACAGTCTGACTGACAGGTTTATATATATACTGTGCATGCTAAAATACTTGAACCACATGTTGAATATGGTTTAAATGAATGAATATGAATATGTTGAACCATTTTTGAAGATATAATATGAGAAAGTGACCTACACTAGACTGCAGGAAACCCTGAGAACAGAATCCTTCATCAAACTCTCAAACACCAGCAGGAGGCGCTACAATAAAAACCATCATCCCTGCAGAAACATTCATTCGTTCACTTAAACCACACTGAACTAAACTTAACTGAACTTCAACTCTGAAATCTGGACTTTACTAGAACTATGTTGAGCTGCTTTGACACAAATCTACATTGTGAACAGGGCTATATACATAGACATAAATTGAATTTAATTGAATTCGAGGAAGCTGAATTTTTTAATACTAAATCTGAGCCAAACAAATCAACAGTTAAACACACGTTAATATCTGCACTACATTTAATTTTCTGATTACTGTGATGCTGGAGAGACATTAGCAAATAAACAGGAGACAAGAATACTGACTGCAGATCTGTTTAATTCATGATTTAGGATCACATTTTATAGCCAAACTTCTCTTCTGCTTTTCTGAATAAACCAGATTTCATTCAGCTGAGACACAAATCATGTTTTACTGAAGATCTGCTGCTCACAGAATCACATTCAGCCAGTCATTTATATGATCAGAGCAAAACATGAAGAGACCAAACACCAGCAGATCTAGAAACAGTTTCTGAAAACACACACATCACATTTAAAGAATCTTAAACCTTAAACAGAAGAACCTTACACCTTAATCTTAAATATTGGTGTTAACTTTAACAGCTCATTATATTATGATTGATAGATACAGAAATAACAATTAATCTATTTTTAAAGCACAAACTGCAGATTCACTCAGAACCTTTAAAAGAACAAATCAAACATATAAAAATATAAAACACAGTGAATGTGCGTAAACCTTCATCTTCAAAGCCTCTTCCTCATCTTACCCCAGACACGCTCAGTAATGTTCATGTCTGGTGACTGGGCTGGACAATCCTGGAGTACCTTTACCTTCTTTGCTTATAGGAGCTTTGATGTGGAGGCTGAAGTATGAGAAGGAGCGCTATCCTGCTGGAGAATTCTCCCTCTCCTGTGGTTTGTAATGTAATGGGCAGCACAAATGTCTTGATACCTCAGGATGTTGATGTTGATCATCCACTCTGCAGATCTCTCGCACGCCCCCATACTGAATGTAACCCCAAACCATGATTTCTCCTTCACCAAACTTGACTGATTTCTGTGAGAATATTGGCTCCATGTGGGTTCCAGTAGGTCTTCTGCAGTATTGGTGACGATTGAGATGCAGTTCAACAGATGATTCATCAGAAAAATCCACCTTCTGACACTTTTTTTTTTTTTTTTTTTTTTTTTTTTACAAATGATCAACTAGAAGTCCAGTTATTATTTGTTGCTCTTACAACTGAGATCCACCACAAGACTTTTGTCAGGTAGTGTAGACCGTAGGAGAACAAGGATATTTTTAATTTCGATTACGCCTACAATTGACTTTAGGTTGAGTAAATCATGGGCTCATTTTATTTATTTTTTTTTTGTGGGAATTATCTCTAAACATTTGTAAAATAATAATAATAATAATAGCATGTCATAAAACAGGAAAAAAACATATTTAAACAGCTGCTTTTCACACACACAAGCAAATTGACATAAACTTACTAAACAAAACACTTAGAAGTATATGAGAATAAAATAATGCAGTGTGAATGGAAGTAAACACCAACAATCTCGCATCTTTTCTCAGTAGTTGGTGCAGATGAAGTTGAGTCTGTGAGATTCAGGAAGGCTGATCCAGGTCTGATCTCCTCCAGACTGAACTGCTCCTTTTCTGTTCTCCAGTTTGCAGTTTTCCGGTGTGCTGCCGTTCCCTGGAGCCCAGTTCTGATAGCACACCATGTCTCCACTCAGCCAGAGCCACATGTTCATGCTGCAATAGTTGTGTAAACCCAACCACACCGCCTCAGTAGACGCCAGTTTAACCACGTTCATCACACGACGCTGCATCTCCACTGACTGAACCGAGACCAGATCCACATGATTCTGTCTGCAGTATCTCATAGCTTCAGACCACGACAGATTCTGCTGGATCACAGTCAGTTGATCTGGACACAAAACAAAGCACAAGCAGAAACTAGAGAGAGACTGATCAGAAACAACATGCAGAACAAACACTGTGGAGGAATTTGTCATGTCAGACATGTAGAGTCGACTTTAAGAGATCTGGGGTCAGTTCTTCATACGTGGATTACTCAGTTAGCTGGATTTGGTTATTGACGATTTGACATGATCCAGGATCGTTTCGTTCTTCAAAACTCATCCAAGAGTTGTTGTCATAGCAACAGTTCTGGTAGCTCAAACCTGCTCTGCAGCAGCTCATTTCATATAAACAGGATTAGGTTGGCTCATTTCAAGCAAAGGTAAAACTGAAAGTCTGTACTGAAGGCCGATATTTTCTTACAGTAATTATTAGAGGTGTGAACCTACACTGGTCTCACGGTTCGTTTCGGTTACGATTATCATGCCATCGATTCGGTTCAATTTGATATCTCGGTGCATCACGGTGCATTGACGATTCTTTTCATACACAGTTTTATATTTTCTTCACAGCACAGCAATCCTTGCATTAAAATGTATAAATATATTTATTTACTATTTGTAAAACAATTTTGTCCTTTAATACAAACAGTCAGATATACAGTATAAACTGTACCTTTAAACAACACGAGCATTTATAACAAATAAACAAATATAAATATCCCGCTCGCTTTCTGAGCCTTGTTTACCAAGTTCTTTCTTACACCCCTTTGATTGGTCACGCGCTCAACAGAAAGGGCTGTGATTGGCTCTTACACGCTGGCACTCTTCACAGATGCACTCATGGGACACAGTGAGAGAGAGAAATGGAGATTACTTTCATTCTCTTAATCGCCATGAAATAGGGGCTTCTGCTGTAAGTGTCAGTGAAACGGTGTCCAGCAAACACACACGCAGTAAATTGTGCAGTTTCTGAGTTTTTACGTAGTTAGAGCATTGTCAATACTCAAGCTCACGGCTCGCCTCCCTCGCCATAGTAAGCTACGGCGACATAGCGCATGTGAGATAAATGACGTCAGTACACAATAACCGGTTTGATTATTACTGAACCGATACCGAATTGTCCGCGTCTGCATCGCGGTGCACCGAAGAAACAATTAATTTTGACACCCCTAGTAATTATATAAAGGAAAATAGTAAAAGAGTTTTAAAAATTTGATAAATAGAACTTCTGCAATCTGCACTCTAAAATAAAAGTACAGGACTGTCACGGAGTGGTTCTCCCCAAGGGGTTCAAAGAGAACCTGTGTAATGTGGACTTTTACCAGCTTTAGTACAATTTGTGTATAATAGACATGCACAATATCCAACTACTTTTTTTTTTTTAAAGGAACAATAATGTATGCAGTCCTGCACATGTTTTGACAGCTAATATGCCAGAGATTTGATGCTTCAAAAAAGTTGCAGACACCTTTACCAATATCAAAATAGTTTTTTTTTGATGCAAGATTAGTTTATTCAGTTATTCCTCACAATAATTAAGAAACTTGAATAGGCCTAAATAAAATCCGCTCTAACTGTAAAACTAAATAAATTGCTGAATACTCTTGACACATAAAAATGTAAAGCCTGCAGCCCACAACAAAGGTGGAAAGTTATTGCGTATCCTATATAACAAACAATTTATTATGAATTTTATGCATCCGATGATATAATTAGGCTGCTGTGCCGTCAGCCAATCATCGTTGCATTGCTGATCATGATTTCAAGGATTGATAGATCTGATAGACTCAGATATGTTCAACCAGACATTTTAATCTGATTCGAGAACTTGTTTGAAGAACCAAATTAGCCAGAGATCAGTTATCAAGATTAACAGATCCAGGATCTGCCAAATCATCTTCATTTAAGCAAGGTATGGAGAACGGACCCAAGGAGCTGATGATGGATTGTGTGTGTTTGGAGGATTTGCTCACCTTCATGACACACAAAAGGAAGCTGCCATCTAACACTACACAGGTAGTCATTCCATTGTCCCTGATTGACCATTTCAGCTGCAGCACAGTGTTCATGATCTGGAGTTTGAGGTTTATTAGGTTTCCAGTATCTGAATGAGGAGCTGCTCTGATCTGACCACTGCCATGTGTCTCTGAACAGACCGATCCAGACTGCAGATCCAGATAAGCTTCTGTCATTAATGAACTTCTCCAGCTGTTGACTCTCATTCTGGTTCCTCACACTGACCAGATCAATGTGATTCTGTCTGCAGTAACTCTGAGCGTCTCTCCAGTTCATCGTCTGATTGACAAACACCAGTCCTCTGCTCACTTTAATGGATGAAAGAATGAACAGGAGCATCATCAGAAATGCTTTTGTTACCAATGGAGTGAGTTTTAATACATATTAATATTACTGAGATCTGCCAACACAGAACATCTGCCATGAATATATACAGAACCATATAATGTGTTCATTCATCAGGCGTTGCCACAGCGGAATGAACTGCCAACTTATCTATGGACAATTTAGCTTACCCAATTCCCCTATAGCGCATGTGTTTGGACTGTGGGGGAAACCGGAGCACTTCTTGCTGTGAGGCAAAACACTACCTACTGCGCCACCGCAGTGGGTTGATTATTTATTATTTCAACATTTTGACAATACATTTACACATTATGTGACTAATATTCAGTAATTCATTATTTTATTACTGCATGTGATAACATATGCTACTGCTTGTGTAGAATCTACCGAACATGTTTATACTCATGTAGTATACTTCGAGTGATTCTACTCTGTTTAATTAAGTAACATATAATGCCATACATTGTCATAACATATTTGATGTTTTCAAAAATGCAGCTTGTTAATCAATAACACACATGCAGTATGAACATAATCATTATTTATTTATTATTATTATTTTATTATAAAAACAATATACAATTGTTACATGCCAGCACTTATTTAGTTATTTTGTTTATTTTTTGTGTCTCATCATGTGTTTCTGTCTGTCACTCAGACAATTCTTCTTGCTCCGCCTACTCCCGTCTCTGATTGGCTGTTTCAATTGTTCTTGCTGCAATCCCTGCCAATCCCTGCATGCCACCTGGCCTTTAAAAGGTCTTCAGCCTTTTAGTTCAGGAGCAGATTTTCTGACTCACTGTTTGATGCTTTTGATCTCGGTATATTGGCTTGTTTGTTGATTTGCTTGACAGCTTGTTTGTTACATTTTATAATACATTTTATTTCTGGCAACTCAAGACACCGTACAATAAAACAAGAGCAATAAAACAACAAGAAAATTAATATAAAAGTATACACTACTATAGTGCAGATACAATGAAGCATTAAAAGCCATCTTAAATAAGTGAGTTTTGAGTCTTGTTTTGAATAATGTGAGGGAGTCAATGTTTCTGAATGCTGGTGGTACTGATTTCCAAAGCCGGGGAGCAGAGCGGCTGAATGCTCTATTGCCCATAGACGATAGATGGGCAGAGGGAACAAACAAGTGGAGGAAGGAAGAAGATCGCAGGGTGTGAGAGAGCGCAGCAATGTGGATGAGGGCAGACAGATATGGAGGGGCAAGATTGTGGATGGCTCTGAATGTTAACAGCAAACCTTTAAAATCAATTCGAAAATGAACGGGGTCACCAGTGAAGCTGCTGCAGGACAGGGGTGATGAGAAGAAGGGGTTCTGGTGATGATACGGGCAGCTGAGTTCTGGACCAACTTAAGCTTACGGAGGGATTTAGGAGTGAGACCAAAGAGAAGGGAGTTGCAGTAATCTAAACGAGATGTGACGAGGCTATGGACAAGAACTTCAGTGGCGTGAGGGTTAAGAGAAGGGAGGAGTCGGTTAATGTTGCGTAGGTGGAAGTAAGCAGACCGGGTGATGTTATTGATGTGAGAATCAAAAGATAGGGTGCTATCGAGGATGACACCCAGACTCTTGACTTGTTTAGAGGAATATATGGAACAGTCGTCAGTACTAAGAGAAAAGCTGTCAGTTTTGGAGAGTTTTGATTTGGTACCAACAAGCAAAACCTCAGTTTTTGAACTATTTAATTTGAGAAAGTTAAGAGAGAGCCAAGATTTGATTTCTGCTAAGCAGACTGTAAGGGATGAAGGTCTTAAACATATACTTATACTCTGCTCTTCAGTTCAACAGTAACATAAAACTTAGACATAACAAAAAACACCTTTTTCCTCTAGTTTTTCATAAATTAAAATGTATTGTATATGTATAATTTTCTAGCATAATCGCATATAAATTTTGTTTCCTAGGGGTTTATACTCACTGTTGTAGCAGATGAAAGTCCAAGTGGCAGTGCATGCCTCAACAAACCACTGTCCATTTTTCATAACATTACAATTATCACCGCTGTATGGTTGTCCAGATGCCCAGTTCAGAAAGAGCGCAGGATCACCTGAAGACCAATGCCATTTACTATCATTTGTTCCCCGAAGACCAATCCAGACACCATCTTTCACATTCACATTCACACTCTTCATCAGCTGGATCATGTCGTTCATGTTGTCAACAGTGGCCAGATCTGTGTATTTCTCTCTGCAGTATCTCTGAGCATCAGCCCATTCCTTCATCTCATTTATAAAGTGATATTGACGCTGAACACATTCAGATATGGAGCAGAGAGCTGTGAAAGAGACACTTTGCTTTAATACTTTTCAGAACAGAGTCAAACCTAATGAAACTATAAACCATAAATGAAACTACAAACACACTCACCAATGAGGAGAAGAGGGAAATATAGAGTTTGAGCCATTTCTGAGGAAGAGAAAAGTCATATCCATTTAGCAATAAAACATTTCAGTAAAAGAGAAGCATTAATGCAGAATACACAATAAATAAGAGCATCAACAGGTGTCAGAAGTGTGTTTGTGTGTAAATAATGCAGAGGTGTGTGTTCTAACCTCAGAGCTGGTGGGTTTCTGTCCTCAGTCTGATGTTTCTGTCCGCAGCTTCAGACTGTGATTATTCTATATCTGCTCTCATCCATCATTTAGCACGTCAAATCATTTGTTTATTTCTCTAAACAAGGGTCTTTCTCATTTTTCTTCCTCATTCACTTGTGTCTGTTCTCCTGTTCATTTGAATGTGGTCAAGAGTCTGTATGTCATTCATAACACATCATTTCCATACTGGCTACAGTGGGAAAATCCACTATAAAATGAGCATTTCCTTTTTACTATAATTTTTATTTTCACTGTTTCTTGGGTACAGGGGTGATAGTGGAACGTTTAAAGCTGGCAGCGACTTTGCAAAGTTCCAGTGATCTGTTTCATGGTCAGGGTGAAGATGGATGAGAGCTGGACAGCACAGGTTTTTAGACAGGCTGGTGAGAAACCTCTGGGTCTTCCCTTTCCTTGTCTTCTTGCAGTGAGCAGCAGTGAGGTGGAGGGAGGGGATGAGGGTGTTAATGGTTGTGTAGGGTGATGGTCAGAGTGATCAGAATCTTGGAAATTACAGCATACATCAGTGAAGAAGACGATCTTACATCTGTGGTGAACAACAGAAGAATTAATTATTAGTTTGATTTTTGTTAATGCTTATAAGAGTGCAACACGGTGACTCAGTGGTTAGCACTGTGGCCTCACAGCAAGAAGGTCGGGTCAGTTTCCTCCGGGTGCTCCGGTTTCCCCCACAGTCCAAGGACATGCGCTATAGGGAAATTGGTTTAAATTAGCCCTTGTGTGTGTGTGTGTGTGTGTGCACGTGTTTTTGTGACATATCATATCATGGGTATGACAGGTATTACAAAAAGCAGGTGAAATATGAGGACATTGGTGACATCCTCACTTCTCAAAAAGCTTCTAAATCACACAGGATGAGTTTTTTCAGGGAGTAAAGCTGTACACTGTCTCCTGTGATGGTTGGGTTTAGGGGTAGGGTGGGGTGAGGGCAATATAATGTACGCTTTGATCTGTATAAAATGAATGGAAGCCTATGTAATGTACCCATTTTTCACAAAAACAAACATGTGTGTGTGTGTGTGTGTGCAACCTCTGAAATAGAGACTAAGCCAAAGGAAAATGAATGAATGAATGAATGAATGAGTAATGCTTATAAGCCCAGAACTAGTAAGTAGAATCCCGAAGCTGAAGATGAGCAGCTCAGAGCTGACTTTGGCTTTGATTAAAAATATATGACTGTTGTGTTTCATACTGTACTTCAGTTGTTGTGTATCATTTACTTTTACAATTTTGTTCAATGTAAAAATTGTATTCAGTTAACAGAAATGTAATGCCTACCTAACTTTGATTTGCATATTTGAGCAAGAACATGCAGTTCCACAACTTTGTTATCAGCTGGCCATATCCTACCTGTCAACCCTCCCGTTTTTCCAGGGATTCTCCCGTATTTTACAGTTCTATCTCTCTATCATCTATCCCGCTATCATCCCGTAATGGTATTTTCCTCTATTTCTCCTGTATTTTTAATCTTTCTCTGAAGGGTGGCAATAAACTGGCAATTAAAAAGCCAATGCTCCCTATACGCAACCCATACCACCAAACCACCAGGGGGCGCCCATTGCTCTTAAATGTGAGTCTGTTCTGTGCTTTCATTTTATTTAGGCATGAAAACACTTTGAAATAAAAAACAAATGTGGGATTTCCTTACTTCCCTTTACAGGCGCCATTGCGCCTCCTATGCAATCCTCAACACAGTCATGTGTGTGACTGTCAGACGCATACCTCCCAACACTCCTGTTTTTCTCGGGAGTCTCTCGTATTTCAGACCTACCTCCCGGTTTGTCATTTCTCCCGGAAAACACCCGGAATTTCAACCCCTTCCACCGGTCCTCAGGTGATTGGTACAGTCTGTAACACCCCATTCACACGGGGCTTCAGCGTTAATGCTTGACAGAGGGCGTGTCTGAAGTTGGGGCTGACGCGATTGTCATAGCAGCGTCAGCCAATGAAATTAGTCAGCAATCGGCTACTGTCTGAGCTGGTGTATTTGCATACAGCAATCTGATTGGCTGGCGCTTCCGTCGGCACTTGAAGAGTTGAGAAAGTCCAAACTTCTGCAGCGATCAACGCCACTGAAGCGGGGCCGATGGATCCACAATGCAGTCTGCCTTCACAGCTCTAGTGGCGAAAGCGTCAAAATTTGTTACATTGATCTCGTATTTAAAGGATCCGTTGCAGAAAATCACTTGCATTCCTGCAATAAAAACAAGCTTTCTAGCACGAAAATGTTGCACTTTTTTTTTTATTTATCAAATTCATTTAACAATGGAAGATCAAGTTGCATGTGGTGTTGCTTTCCTCCACTTGTCCAATATGTGTCCATAGGTCTGAAACTTTCTGAAGTAGCAATACTGTTTTGTATGAGATTCCTGGAAAAAAACAAAACAAAAACATTAATGTACATCAGTAACTCACCAGTAACCTTTTTAATGTATATCCCTTTGAGAAAACATCGTAAATAGGGTTGGGTCGATAGACAATGCCATCGTGCATCACCGATGGCGGATAGACATCACAATGCTGAGCCGGCATCGCAATCCTTCGCCCCACAACCGTAGCAGCAGCAACCCGCTCGCGAAAAACACACACGGCCCTGTTTACACTAATACAGCTTAGTTTTAAATGGCATTTTAGAATGAAAATGATCCACATCCACACTGTCACACCTACGGCTCGTTCCTCCTCTCCCAATCATCGTTCTCCCTTGCCAATCACCTGCACCTGTACCCACAATCATGTTCACTATAAAGACTCACCGTTTCCAGTCGTTCATTGGCTGGAATCGAAGTCAGATGGTTCACCTCACCTTCTCCCCTGCTTGCCATCTTCCGTGGATGTTTCCCTTCTCCCGTAGACGTTTCTCCTACCCTGTGGATGCACATGCTATGAATAAGGGAAGTGACTTTATACTCTGGTGGTTGAATGAAGATCCTTGTTTAACTAATGAACTGTTTACAAGACTGCTCTCATTCCACGAATGTCACTTACCTGCTTCTACTGAACTATCCACATTGTTTTGAATAAATTGACTATAAGAGATAACTATCCTTGTCTTCATTGTGTGACCGTGACACACTGGCGTTTCATCAAGCATTTCTGAACAACTCTCTAACCACACTGAAAACGCACATCAGGTGACCACACACACACACACACACTCTGGCATGCGTTTCAGCAGTATAAGCACACGTCTGTGCTCCAGGCAAGTCAGCGGGTGCTTTGAGCACAAAACCCCAGAGAGCAGTGCACATCAGACAGTTTATCAAGGATGTACCGCTGGATGGCATTTCACTATAGTTGTTAAACGTTATATTTAATTAATCTTGTCTCTAACGACTCTTCAGTCTTTTGAATCTATCAGGTAACGTAGCACAGCGTCAGTACACTGCTTCAATCTTTCACTTTCATGCTTGTACTTAGTAATTTTAGCGTAAACCTCAGATACTTTCGGTTGGTTCCTGTCGGTTGTGCAGCTTTTTTAACCAACCAAGTTTGTGGACGCCATTATAATGACACAGATCACTCTGCCTATTCATACCAGAGTCCTGTGGAAAAAGTGATTGACAGGTGGTAATTTGTGTGTAACTTATTGTTATTTATTTATGATTTGGTTATGGGTAAAACAAAGCCCATGTGGGTCAGGTAGCTGAAACGATAGGCTACAAATAATTAATTAGTTATTAATTAATTAAGTATTCATAAATAATTCACTGCTGACAACAATGATGATGTCATCGTCCATCGCGATGTTTCACATTAAACATTGTACGATGCCAAATTGATCAACATCGCCCAACCCTAATCATAAATAATTGAAAATCCGGCGACCACAATAATCAAACCCTTGGAAACAACTGTGGTCAGAACCAAAGTTCCCAGGGTTGTGTTCTCTGGACTCTTCTCTAGCGGTGGACTTCTACATTCAGATTGCTTGCGTCAAACCTCGTCATAACTCATCACCATAAAGTTGACTTGATTTCAACTTTCCTCGACGCCCACATTGGCGAAGACGCGCCGCGCTGCTCCTCACCTCACTATAGCAGTAAATAAGTACCTTTTTAAAAGATACTGCCTCAACAACAGTCTTTAACTGAGAGGCCTGAATATCTTACAGGGACAGAAGAAGCTGGCAGTACACAAATATCTGTCAACAGGAAGTTATTGATACAATCTGGTTGGTCTAATCTAAAGGAAAAACAGCATGAGTTTCTCCTCCTCATTTGTGTGTTTGACTGTGACAGTTTACAATAGATCATTGAACATGGTGTTGTGTAATATCAAGGAAATGCAAATCCTGCTTGCTTATTTGTTTACAGCATGTTATTTCAAGAGTTCACACTTAGCTGATGATTGATAATAAAGCGTGTTTGGCATGCTGTCCCGGGAGAGAGCCCTGAGCTCAGGATATCCTTGAGCCCGGGGCTTCCTCCCATTTGTAGGGCGACAGGAGCGTCTGAGCTCAGGTGGTCTCGAGAACTCCCCTGCTGTGAACTACTGGATATATATCTGGCTAAGAGTTGCCTTAGAATGCTATTTGGTTAGTCGATTTTCCTATGGTGCCTGTTTTTGAACGGTGGGAGGAAACCGGAGAACCCGGGGAAAACCCACGCAAACACGGGGAGAACATGCAAACTCCGCACAGAAACGCCAACCAGCCTGGAGGGAAACGGACCAGCGACGTTCTTGCTGTGAGGCAACAGTGCTACCCAGTGGCCACCGTGCCGCCCTATCGGAGAAGGGGAGGAGTAGGGGTGGAAGGGGGGGATTCTTCAAACGAAGATGACTGGAGCAAAGTGCTCCGGTAATTTATAGTGTGTCTGTGTTCATCTGATTGGCGCAATATGCGGAGTTAAGCGATACCAGCTGTGTTCAATCATAAGCACGTGATCCTCTCGAAATTACTTTGTAAACAAACCACACTTTGTTTTCCAAGAAATGCCTTGTATTGTTTACAGTATTTGTTAGTCATGTTTCTCTCTCTGTGTGTGTGCGTGTGTGTGTGTTATTATTAGTTTTTATTAATGCTTATAAGAGGGCTGCATGGTGGCTCAGCGGTTAGCACTGTGGCCTCACAGAAAGAAGATCACTGGTTTGAGTCCCGGCTGGGTCAGTTGGCGGTTCTGTGTGGAGTTTGCATGTTCTCCCCGTGTTGGCGTGGGTTTCCTCCGGGTGCTCCGGTTTCCCCCACAGTCCAAACACATGCGCTATAGGGCAATTGATGAACTAAATTGGCCGTGGTGTTTGAGTGTGTGTGTGAATATGAGTGTGTATGGGTGTTTCCCAGTACTGGGTTGTGGCTGGAAGGGCATCCACTGTGTAAAACATATGCTGGAATAGTTGGCGGTTCAATCCACTGTGGCAACCTCTGAAATAGAGACTAAGCCGACGGAAAATGAATGAATAAATAATGCTTATAAGCCCAGAACTAATTAGGAGAATCCCGAAGCTGAAGATAAGCAGCTCAGTGCTGACTTAAGAGCTCTGATTAAAAATATATGACTGTTGTGTTTCATACTGTACTTCAGTTGTTGTGTATCATTTGCTTTTCCAATTTTGTTCAATGCAAAAATTGTAATACGCTTATTTCACGCGACCGCCATTTTAGAACACGAAAGCGAGGCTGCGGTGGGAAGAAAGCCGGAAGTATAGGATCAGCACTGTAAACATTGCAACAATATGCTGTGTGCTCTAAACCTCCAGCTGTTGCTGCAACTTCAAAATGCAGAAATGGTGTAAACATCACTTTAATATCATTCAGTTCAGTTTAATATAAACAATTAAAAGCATATTAGGCATCAAACAACATCATAATCTCTTTAAGAGTGATACACTTAAGTGTCCTCCTAGACTTCAGTCCAGGGCAGCAGGTAAACACCGTGGGGACGCTTCCCTGCTTCAGCCTATGTAACCCGGTGAGTGATAAAACACTGCAGTGCTCTGTAGCACATCTTCGTGTTGTCTTTAACAGTGTTGTCCCGGTACTGAAGTTTTAAAAACGTCAATTTCCCGCTAACATTTACGTGCCACTGAGCACGCTCATAAACAGCTGATTTGCCGTAGTGTTCACCAGTGCTCAACAGAATGGCTGTGAAGGTTATCAGCGCGCTGCTCTTCACAGATTGAAAACACACATAGACGGATATTGGAGCGTTTAAAAGCCGTGAAGATCAGCGCACTTATCAACGGATCGCTTGTCTGTGTTTGCACTCAGTAAACAGCAGTGCCGGTGAGTTTGGTGAACTGATGACCTTTACAGCCAATCAGAGTGATTTCTGTTGAGCACGTGAACACAATGGCCAATCAGCGCTGTTTAAGAACTCCATGAACAGTGTCTTAAATGTTAACGAGAAATTGGCGTTTTTTTATATTTCATTACTGAAATTTTGTATCGTGACTAGTCTAATATAGGGAAAGAATCAGTTCATTAACTTGAGTTTGATGAATGGCATCTAAAATGTGTGTTTGGGAAAGAAAACGTCAGCTAAGTAGTGCCATATCCCTTAACTTAGCTGAACATGAGGTCAAATATCCCTTTTTATTTTCACTATTCATTCAGAACGGACCTTAGGGTCACTCGGAAGGTGCTGAAATCATAAATTTGTGTCACTTTCTCTTCGCTGATAAGATATACAGCCAGGTACACAATATTCCTGGGTTTCTTCCCACCACAGCCTCGATTTCGCTGTTAATAATGGCGGCCGCGTGAAATCAGTCTATTAATTAACAGAAGTGTAATGCCTACCTAACTTTGATTTGCATATTTAAGCAAGAACATACAGTTCCACAACTTCGTCATCAGCCGGCCATATTGGAGAGCAGAATGTCAATAATGCAACTGAACCTGATTTGACTAGCAAATTATTGTCATGTTTCAGGCTGTACTAAGCATTTGAGCCAGAAATTTTTTTTTTTACAGTATCATAGACTACTGAAGCTCATAACACATTGCAAGATTGGGATTTAATAACAGCAGTTCAGACTGTAGTCCTACATTTCTAGTCAAACCATCCTTCTTGTAATCTTATACCAACAACAAAAATAAGCTATTATAGCTAAAACATGTGGGAGAGCGTTGCTACAGTATTATGTGATTGTATTGTATTGCAATATGGAGCAAATAAGTGTTGATGTTAAATCAAAAGTAATTCACAAATACATGAAAATGAAATGATTTAATGACAATAAAAATACTAGTGGACTAAGACTTCTGCACAGTACTGTATATGACAATATTTAGCGGAGCGGAACTATCTGCAAACCTGGAATCTGAGAGTTCAAAAAATCTAAATATTAAGAAAATCACCTTTAAAGTTGAAATTAAGTTCTTAGTAAAGCATGTTACTCATCAATAACTGATTTACAAAGTGTCTTGATGGAACATGATCTTTACTATTATTTTCTAAATCTATTTTCAACTAAAGAAATGTTCATTTGCATAAGTTTGAGTAGGAAATAAGTGTTTAAGACAGCTAAAATTCTCAAATTTATAGAAATTAAAGTGTTGTATTTAAATAGTCTGTATTGAGATATGGGGATTTTAAGTAGTAATAATTCCCTACATTTATTTAGCGATTTTCTGGACACTCAAAGCGCTTTACACATTTTTGACGCGACGGCAGCCATATTGTGACAGACTGCACACCACACACCAGCCGATTGGTGGAGAGAAGACCAATTATAATAAGGGGATGGTTAGGAGGCCATGATGGACGGAGGCCAGTGAGTAAATTTGGCCAGGATGCCGGGGTTAAACCCCTGCTCTTTTTCCAAGGACATCATAGGATTTTTAACAACCACAGAGAGTCAGGACCTCGGTTAAACGTCTCATCCGAAAGACGGTGGTCACTGAGCAGTATAGAGTTTCCTTCACTATACTGGGGCATTAGGGCCCACACAGACCACAGGTTGAGCGCCCCCTGCTGCTCTCACGAACACCACTTCCAGCAGCAACTTAGGCCGTACTCACACTATGTACAGTTGCCTTGAACCGGGCCAAAGCACGCTTGTCCCCCCTCCCGTTTCCCCCGACGGCCCGCACTCACATTACATTCGGGCCTGGGCGCGCTTACGTCATCGATGACGCGCTGTTCAGTAAGCGCTCTCGCTCAGCACAGTGGAGATTTCTTTAGTTATATCGTTCAAGTCGTTTGATATGTGGTGACACGCAGTCTAATATTTCGCCGAACAGATCAGCCACTTTTGACGCTCATAAACAATCATAAAGTCCTCGTGCTGCAGGAATCAGGAGGTTTGCTGAAGGTGCAGCTGACGTGCAGTGAGGGGTTTGCGTCTTTAATAATCTACAACAGTTTGAGTTCATTAAAGAGTACGAATGATTAATTAATCCATATCAAACAGTCCCTTAAATGTCACGTCTCGCTTTCAGTTTCGGGCTCAGGCACGCTTGCACTCACACTGTAAGCGTACCGCGCCTGAGCCCAAGTGAACCGCGCTCTGGCCCTCCTCCTCCAACCGGGCCAGGGCCGCCCAAGTGTACCGTGCCTGAGCCCGATTCAGAGCACTCACAATTCTCAAACGATCCGGGAAACGGGCCTGGGCACGGTTCGGATAGCATAGTGTGAGTAAGCCCTTAGCTTTTCCATGTGGTCTCACATCCAGGTACTAATCGGGCACAGCCCTGCTTAGCTTCAGTTGGTGACCATGTGAGAGTTGCAGAGAGCTAGCTGCCAGCAAACTTTACTACTGATTAATGTTAACTTTTGAAGTAATTTACCTAACACTGCTTGATATCTTTATATATTAATATATATAAAACCAAACAAATTAGACTGTTTTGTTGTGGATTCACTTGAGATGAATGAATACTTTTCCTCTTTTATTGGAATTTATGTTTGATTCATATTAAACATTAAACATTTTTATAATTTGCATCTATATGCCTCATATAAATAAATATACTTCAGGCTTCTCCATGTGTTTTGTCTGTCCGTGTGTGTAAAGTGTAAATGTGCGAGACAGCAGATGGAAACACAGGGTGCTTTAAGTGCTTCAAACAGAGAGCAAATGTCACTGTCAGCCTTGGACTGAAAACCTGCTGGAGACGCCAAGAGGACACAGAGACTCAGAGAATATGCTCATACTGTGACTCTATTAATGCCTCTATTAATCTTCATAATTCATACTGTTACTACAACATTATAACCCTTGTGTACTGTTCAAATTGACTCCCCTTTCGTTATGTTATTGGCTCTGTTTGCCTCATTGACTTTCATTGTAATCACATTTTTTAATTGCAAAGCCATGACAGCATATAATCCTGCATTCTTGATTTTTGGTGTTTTTTCCTGTTGGAAAAAGGTAAAACTTTTAATTTTTTCTGTCGATCATCAGTTGGCAGCATGAACCCTTTAGATAGGCCTGGACAAAAAAAAGTTTATGACATTTATATGGAGTTCTATGGAGTAAAACAAGTTACTGCGTGTGTGAGCATGAATACACTTACTATGTTTACTATGTTCTGGGAGCTGAGCTGAGCAGCCCGTGGACACGCCCCCTCTGCTGTATAAAGTTGAGTGATTCTGTTGGTTCAGAGAGCTGTCAATCAAGCAGCCTGAGGACACGCCCCCTCTGCTGTATAAAGTTGAGTGATTCTGTTGGTTCAGAGAGCTGTCAATCAAGCAGCCTGAGGACACGCCCCCTCTGCTGTATAAAGTTGAGTGATTCTGTTGGTTCAGAGAGCTGTCAATCAAGCAGCCTGAGGACACGCCCCCTCTGCTGTATAAAGTTGAGTGATTCTGTTGGTTCAGAGAGCTGTCAATCAAGCAGCCCATGGACACGCCCGCTCTGCTGTATAAAGTTGAGTGTCTTGAGTGATTCACTCTCTCTGGCTCTCAGCACAAGGACGATTGCAGTGTGTGTTTAATGACAAACAAAACCTCTAACAGCTGAGTGCACTCAAAGAACTGCAGATAAAGATGCATGGATGGATGGATGGATAGATGGACAAACAAACGGACAGATGGATGGGTGAATGAATGTAGTAGATGAATGGATGGATAGATGAATAGATGAATACAGTAGATAGTTGGATGGACGGATAGATAGACAGATCGATATATGGATAAATGAATGGATGGGTAGATCTATAGACAGATAGACTGATAGATGATAGATAGATAGATAGATGATAGATAGATAGATAGATAGATAGATAGATAGATAGATAGATAGATAGATAGATAGATAGATAGTGTGAATTAAAGACTCCACTGTTTTTGACTGTCTCCATCTCCTGAAATATACATTCAGTTATCATCAAATAATTCAGTCTAATTTTCATCTTTTTGTGGGTTTATTCTTATAAGTTCATTCATTCATTCATTTTCAACCGATTTTCCGGGGTTGGGTCGCGGGGGCAGCAGTCTTAAGAGTGAACCCCAGACTTCCCTCTCCCCGGACACTTCCTCTAGCTCCTCCGGGGGCGGGGGGGATCCTGAGGCGTCCCCATGCCAGCTGAGAGACATATAATCCCTCCAGTGTGTGCTGGGTCTTCTTCAAGGCCTCCTCCCGGTGGGACATGCCTGGAACACCTCCCTAGGTAGGTGGGCCTAGGTATGCCCGAGCCCCTCAGCTGACTTCTCTCGATGTGGAGGAGCAGCAGCTCTACTCCGAGCTCCTCCCGGGTGTCACAGCTCCTCACCCTATCTATAAGGGTGCGCCCCGTCACCCTGTCAAGGAAACTCATTTCGGCCTCTTGTATTCGAGATCAAAGCTCATGACCATAGGTGAGAGTAGGAACGTAGATTGACTGGTAAATCAAGAGATTTGTCTTTCGGCTCAGCTCCTTCTTTACCATAACGAACCGATTCATCGACCGAATTACTGCTGTTGCTGCACCAATCCGCCTGTCAATCTCACGTTCCATTCTTCCCTCACTCGTGAACAAAACCCCAAGACACTTGAACTCCTCCACCTGGGGTAAGGACTTTCCTCCAACCTGGAGATGGCAAACCACCTTATTCCAGTGGAGCACAATGACCTCAGACTTGGAGGTGCTGATTCTCATTCCAGCCGCGTCACACTCTGCAGCAAACCGTCCCAGTGCGTGCTGAAGGCCCATGTATGATGAAGCCAACAGAACATCGTCTGCGAATGAGATGAAATCCTGTGGTTCCCAAACTGGACCCCCTCCAGCCCAAGGCTGCGCTTTAAAATTCTGTAGATAAAAATTATGAACAGAATTGGTGACAAGGGGCAGCCCTGCCGGAGTCCAACATGCACTGGAAACAAGTCTGACTTATTGCCGGCAATGCGAACCAGACTTCTACTCTGTTCATACAGGGATGATACAGCCCTTAACAGAGCACCTCTGACCCCATACTCCCAGGGCAAACTTATTCTCTCATTAATTTGTGCAATTTTTTTTTTTACCAACAGTAGATTAATTATGTCATCTCTGTTACTGATATTTCAGGTAGTTTCTCACTGGTTCTTTTTTTAAAAACCATACTATTATGAAAACTGCATAAAATAGGTTTTATGTAATGAGGAGCCTGACCGAGAGGGATCCATCTGCAGTATATTTATTAAGCACAATTAAATCAAAAGCACCCACCAATAGCTGGTCGATAAACTCACATAAATGTCAGGCATTAAGATTCTCAAGGCAGGCATCAAACACTCGTTGGTCATTGAAACAGGCATAGATCGGGGCTGGCAGCATATGTTGAAAACAGAGAGAGGAGCAAAGGGTCGAGGCAGGCAGCAAGAACGATAAGGTCAATAGCAGTCCGGGTCAGTAACAGGAGATCAATCAGAATACAGGAATAAACGCTCGGTAATGTTGACTGGGCAAACAAGACCTCGCAATGAGTTGAGCGTGCAAGCTGCTTATATATGTGTGTGTGATCAGAGTCTGGTGTATCGCAATCAGACAGGTATAGGGCTTATGGGGGGATGTAGTGCTAAAAGTTCGGTGAGGGAGACCTCTGCTGGCCAGGGAGGGGAATGACAGGAACCGAGCCGGTGACATTTTAGACATGTCATGTGTCTCATTTGAGATGGTGGAAAATGTCAACTTTGTTACTGGTTTAAAAAGATTAACAATCAGTTAAACAACAATTATTAACAGCATGAATGCTCCCTCATATTTAAGCATTTTGCATTATTTTACATTAATAATTAATACAGTTTACTTTAAAATATACATTTGTAACACTTTACTATAAGGTTCATTAGTTAATGCATTTACTAACATGAACTAATCATGAACAACACTTGTACAGCATTTATTAATCATAATTGAACATTTACTAATGCATTATTAACATCCAAGTCCATGCTTGTTAACATTAGTTAATGCACCGTGAGTTAACATGAACTAACAATAAACAACTGTATTTTCATTAACTAAGGTTAAGTAACATGAACAAATACTGTAGTAAATGTATTGTTCATTGTTTGTTCATGTTAGTAAATGGCAAATGCATTAATTAACATTAACTAATAAACCTTATTGTAAAGTGTGACCTACAGTATACATTTGTTGTATGGAATTGCAGTTTGAGGAAAATGCATGAAATCTGCCTGTAATGCTGCAATGAGTCATATAGTCTGACTGACAGGTTTATATATATACTGTGCATGCTAAAATACTTGAACCACATGTTGAATATGGTTTAAATGAATGAATATGAATATGTTGAACCATTTTTGAAGATATAATTTGAGAAAGTGACCTACACTAGACTTCAGGAAACACTGAGAACAGAATCCTTCATCAAACTCTCAAACACCAGCAGGGGGCGCTACAATAAAAACCATCATCCCTGCAGAAACATTCATTCATTCACTTAAACCACACTGAACTAAACTTAACTGAACTTCAACTCTGAAATCTGGACTTTACTAGAACTATGTTGAGCTGCTTTGACACAAATCTACATTGTGAACAGGGCTATATACATAGACATAAATTGAATTTAATTGAATTCGAGGAAGCTGAATTTTTTAATACTAAATCTGAGCCAAACAAATTAACAGTTAAACACACTTTAATGTATGCACTACATTTAATTTTCTGATTACTGTGATGCTGGAGAGACATTAGCAAATAAACAGGAGACCAGAATACTGACTGTAGATCAGTTTAATTCATGATTTAGGATCACATTTTATAGCCAAACTTCTCTTCTGCCTTTCTGAATAAACCAGATTTCATTCAGCTGAGACACAAATCATGTTTTACTGAAGATCTGCTGCTCACAGAATCACTTTCAGCCAGTCATTTATATGATCAGAGCAAAACATGAAGAGACCAAACACCAGCAGATCTAGAAAACAGTTTCTGAAAACACAAACACAAACATCACATCTAAACAATCTTAAACCTTAAACAGAAGGACCTTAAACCTTAATCTTAAACATTGGTGTTAACTTTAACAGCTCATTATATTATGATTGATAGATACAGAAATAAAACATTAATCTATTTTTAAAGCACAAACTGCAGATTCACTCAGAACCTTTAAAAGAACAAATCAAACATATAAAAATATAAAACACAGTGAATGTGAGTAAACCTTCATCTTCAAAGCCTCTTCCTCATCTTACCCCAGACACGCTCAGTAATGTTCATGTCTGGTGACTGGGCTGGACAATCCTGGAGTACCTTTACCTTCTTTGCTTTTAGGAGCTTTGATGTGGAGGCTGAAGTATGAGAAGGAGCGCTGTCCTGCTGGAGAATTGTCCCTCTCCTGTGGTTTGTAATGTAATGGGCAGCACAAATGTCTTGATACCTCAGGCTGTTGATGTTGATCATCCACTCTGCAGATCTCTCGAACGCCCCCATACTGAATGTGACCCCAAACCATGATTTCTCCTTCACCAAACTTGACTGATTTCTGTGAGAATCTTGGCTCCATGTGGGTTCCAGTAGGTCTTCTGCAGTATTTGCGATGATTGGGATGCAGAACAGATGATTCATTGGAAAAATCCACCTTCTGACACTTTTTTACAAATGATCAGCTAGAAGTCAAGTTATTATTTGTTGCTCTTACAACTGGGATCAACGACAAGACTTTTGACAGGTAGTGTAGACCTTAGGAGGACAAGGATATTTTTAATTTTGATTACACCTACAATTGACTTTAGGTTGAGTAAATCATGGGCTCGTTTTATTTTTTGTGGGAATTATCTCTTTAAACACTTGTAAAATAATAATAATAATAATAATAGCGTGTCATAAAACAGGGGAAACTGACATTTGTCCACATTTAAACCGCTGCTTTCCACACACAAAAGCAAAGTGACGTAGAAGTAAATGAGAATAAAAATAATGCAGTCAGAAAACAATGAATGGAAGTAAACACCAACAATCTCACATCTTTTCTCTGCTAGTTAGTGCAGATGAAGTTGAGTCTGTGAGATTCAGGAAGGCTGATCCAGGTCTGATCTCCTCCAGACTGAACTGCTCCTTTTCTGTTCTCCAGTTTGCAGTTTTCCGGTGTGCTGCCGTTCCCTGGAGCCCAGTTCTGATAGCACACCATGTCTCCACTCAGCCAGAGCCACATGTTCATGCTGCAGTAGTTGTGTAAACCCAACCACACCGCATTAGTAGACGCCAGTTTAAGCACGTTCATCACACGACGCTGCATCTCCACTGACTGAACTGAGATCAGATCCACATGATTCTGTCTGCAGTATCTCATAGCTTCAGACCACGACAGATTCTGCTGGATCACAATCAGTTTATCTGGACACAAAACAAAGCAGAAACTAGAGAGAGACTGATCAGAACAGTCTGATCTCACAAGGAAACGTAAGTATTTTACGTTTTGTCAGTTTAGTGGCTAATTGGTACGAATTCGTACAAGTTCAGTCGTACGAAAATGTACGATTTTAAAAAGGAGGCGTGGCACCTAACCCCACCCCTAACCCCAACCGTCATTGGGTGATGAGCAAATCGTACTAATATGTACAAATTAGATCGTACGAATTCATACAAATTAGCCACTAAATCAAAAAGTTACGAATTGCCGTGAGATTACGTTAGATCAAAAACATCATGCAGAACAAACACTGTAGAGGAATTTGTCATGTCAGACATGTAGAGTCGACTTTAAGAGATCTGGGGTCAGTTCTTCATACGTGGATTACTCAGTTAGCTGGATTTGGTTATTGACGATTTGACATGATCCAGGATCGTTTCGTTCTTCAAAACTCATCCAAGAGTTGTTGTCATAGCTACAGTTCTGGTAGCTCAAACCTGCTCTGCATCAGCTCATTTCATATAAACAGGATTAGTTTGGCTCATTTCAAGCAAAGGTAAAACTGAAAGTCTGTACTGAAGGCTGATATTTTCTTACAGTAATTATATACAGGAAAATAGTAGAAGAGTTTAAAACATTTGATAAATAGAACTTCTGCAATCTGCACTCTAAAGTAAAAGTACAAGACGGAGTCACGGAGTGGTTCTCCCCAAGGGCTTCAAAGAGAACCTGTGTAATGTGGACTTTTACCAGCTTTAGTACAATTTGTGTATAATAGACATGCACAATATTCAACTACATTTTTTAAGGAACAAGAATGTATGCAGTCCTGCACATGTTTTGACAGCTAACATGCCAGTGATTTGATGCTTCACAAAAGTTGCAGACAAGGGATGGGCGATACCACAATTTTTAAATTCGATACGATACCGATATTTTTTGTTAACATTTTTACGATATCGATACCACTTATTTAAAATATTAATGTAATTTTTCAAAATAGTGTTAATTAAAAAAATCATTACGTGTAAATATATATATATATACTGTAGTGTGTGTGTGATATATACATACACGCACACACATTCATATTGTATATACACTGCATACACATACATACTGTATATACACACTGCACAGATACACACACACACACTTATATTTGTTCTTATTCACCTAATGGTAACGAGAAAGATTATTTATTTTATTTATTTTTAATTATTATTATACTATATATTATAATACTATACTAATTTACTGTGTTTATGTTATATATATATATATATATATATATATATATATATATATATATATATATATATATATATATATATATATGTATGTGTGTGTGTGTGTGTGCGTGTGTGTGTGTGTGTTCAATGTAAACTTGATAAATGCTTTGGCAAAACATTTGTCATGCCAATAAAGCAATTATTGAATTGAATTAAGAGAGAGAGAGAGAGAGAGAGGTTTGCCTCCTATAATGCCTTTTGTCAGACAGAGGGAGACTGAGCAGAGGAACACTGGGCATCTTGTTTTTGTTCCACTTCTTTATAAGTTTCAGGGCATGTTGTCTTTAAGTTATTATAAAGGCGGCTTTTATTGTTGCTGTGTACGACTTTCTTATCACAAATATTGCTCGTGCAACGCTTTCAGCTGATGAGCACCAACACGCTGCGTTATGTCTCTGCCATCGTGTCATTCCGTAATGCAGAAGTGTGCGACAAGCGTGTGTTGAGTACGCAAGTTATCTGAAAGGCACATGATCGCTCACGTCACGTTCCACCGCAGATTGATTGGTGTAACGTCTTGTATACAAAGCGTCACTGACAATCCTGTACACAGCGCTAGAACATTTAATTATTCAGAAATTATTAAAATATAGTTAAAATATCGACACTTTAAAAAAATATCGATACCAAATTAAAAGCTTCTGAGTATCGATATATCAATACTCGAGCATCGATGTGCACATCCCTATTGCAGACACCTTTACAGATATCAAAGCTTTTGTGATGTAAAATTAATTTAAACAGCCAGTTATTCCTTATGCCAATTAAGAAACTCAAATAGGCCTAGGCTACTATAATAAAATAAATTAGACCTAACTGTAAAACTAAATAAATTGCTGAATGCTCTTGCCATATGAAAGTGTAATGCCTGCAGCCCACAACAAAGGTGGAAAGTTATTGCATATCATAATTAACAAATAATTTACTGCAGATTTTTATTTTTATTTATTTATTTTTGTAATTTTGCTCACGTGGATAATGGAATATTAATCAGATGATGTCATTACGCTGCTGTGCCGTCAGCCAATCGTTGCATTGCTGATCATGATTTCGAGAATCAATAGATCTGTGTAACAGTGGTAATAGAGATTCATTTTGATGAATGACATGAAATTAAGAGTATACATGATTGATAGTTTGGTGACCCCTAGTGGTTAAAATATGCAGGCGTTTTTCTTTATGTTGTCCTTGCGCAGCTACCGTAGTTCAGCAGATAATGGCTGATGCTGCTACGGGTAAGTGTGCTCTGAACACAGGAGTGAAAACATTGTGATTAAAGTGTATAACATGATTGTTTTTGGATATGAAAGAGTGATTGAGTTGTCAAAAAAATGTATAATGCTTCTGATAGATTTAAACAGCGAATATGTATTAAGAAATGCAATATTATTGAGCTTTGTGTTTCTCATAGTGAAAATTACATGTTGCTATCAAGGCATGGTATTATGGAATGACGAAAGAGCACACTTAAAGTGACAGTGTTGTTTATTTTACGTCTTTTGTTTATTTCAGTTTTGTCTGCAGTATAGTGCCCTGTTTCATGTGATAGGTGATTTGATTTGTTTCTCAGGTATGTGAAATTATATTCTTTAAAAGTTCATTTGTTTTGTTAAAATGCTAAAAGAGTTCAGCAGATAATGGCTGATGCTGCTACGGTTTTGTCTGCAGTATAGTGCCCTGTTTCATGTGATATGTGATTTGATTTGTTTCTCAGAATAAAGAAACACTGAGAATCACTTTTGGGGGGTTTCATTACTTTGAGTTGGTGACGATTGCGAACAACACAACGCAGAGGTCAACAATCGTTACACTTGCAGCGATCACAGATCAGTTCATCCAGACATTTGAATCTGATTCGTGAACTTATTTGAAGAACCAAATTAGCCAGAGATCAGTTATCAAGATTAACAGATCCAGGATCTGCCAAATCACCTTAGATCATTTAAGCAAGGTACGAAGAACAGACCCCAGAAGCTGATGATGGACTGAGTGTGTTTGGAGGATCTGCTCACCTTCATGACACACAAAAGGAAGCTGCCATTTATCACTACACAAGTAGTCATTCCATTGTCCCTGATTGACCATTACAACCGCTGCACAGTGTTTATCATCTGTAGTTTGAGGTTTATTAGTATTCCAGTATCTGAATGAGGAGTTGCTCTGATCTGACCACTGCCATGGGTCACTGAACAGACCGATCCAGACTGAAGATTCAGATGAGTTTCTGTCAATAATGAACTTCTCCAGCTGTTGACTCTCATTCTGGTTCCTCACACTGACCAGATCAATGTGATTCTGTCTGCAGTAACTCTGAGCGGCTCTCCAGTTCATCGTCTGATTGACAAACACCAGTCCTCTGCTCACTTTAATGGATGAAAGAATGAACAGGAGCATCATCAGAAATACCTTTGTTACCAATGGAGTGAGTTTTTATACATATTAATATTACTGAGATCTGCCAAAACAGAACATCTGCCATGAATATATACAGCACATGTTTTACGCAGCGGATGCCCTTCCAGCCACAACCCATCACTGGGAAACACCCATACACACATACACGCACACACACACAACACAGACAATTTAGAGGACAATTCCCCTATAGCGCATGTGTTTGGACTGGGGGAAACCGAAGCACCCCAAAGAAATCCACGCCATAACAGGGGAAACACACAAACTCCACACAGGAATGCCAACTGACCCAGCCTAGGCTCGAACCAGCGACCTTCTTGCTGTGAGGTGAATGCACTACCCATTGCGCCACCGCAGTGGGTTGATTATTTATTTAGCATTTCAAAATTTTGACAATACATTTACACACTTATAATTATGTGATTTATATTCAGTAATACATTATTTTATGACTGCATGTGATAACATTTGCTTCTGCTTGTGCAGAATCTACTAACCATGTTTATACTCATGGAGTATATTTCAATGAGTGATTCTACTCTTTAATTAAGCACATTTAATGTCATCCATTTTCATAATATATTTGATGTTTTCAGAAATGCAGCTTGTTAATCAATAACACACGCAGTATGAACATAATTATTTATTTATTTATTATTATAGTAGAAATACAATATATAGACTTAAACATAGACTTATACTCTGCTCCTCAGTTTAACAGTAACATAACTTAGACATAACAGAAAACACTTTTTCCCTCTAGTTTTTCATAAATAAAAATGTGTTGGATAATATATCACATTTTCACACACACACATACATATATATATATATATATATATATATATATATATATATATATATATATATATATATATATATATATATATATATATATATACATATATATATATATATATATATATATATATATATATTTTTTTTTTTTTTTTTTTTTTTTTTCATAAGGGTTTGTACTCACTGTTGTTGCAGATGAACATCCAGGTGGCACTACATGATCTGACAAACCACTGTCCTTTACTTATAACAGTACAATTATTACCGCTGTATGGTTCTCCAGATGCCCAGTTCAGAAAGAGCACAGGATCACCTGAAGACCAATGCCATTTATAAACATTTGTACCCTGAAGACCAATCCAGACACCTCCATTCACATTCACTTTCACACACTTCATCAGCTCAATCGTGTCGTTCATGTTGTGAACAGTGGCCAGATCTGTGTAATTCTCTCTGCAGTATCTCTGAGCATCAGTCCAGCTCTTCTCCTCATTTATAAAATGATACTGATGAACACATTCAGATATGGAGCAGAGAGCTGTGAAAGAGACACTTTGCTTTAGTGCTTTAAAACCTAATGAAACTATAAACCATAAATAAAACTACAAACACACTCACCAATGAAGAGAAGAGGGAAATATAGAGTTTGAGCCATTTCTGAGGAAGAGAAAAAAAATCGTTAACGCTTTCTTTTACAACCCGCAAAGTACCGCGTAAGTACAGTGAAATAACGGTGTACTTTTCTGTACTGTAAAAGTCCATCTATTAGCCCAATGACGAAACTAACAGCATGGTCGAAGGTTAAATGCATGTAAGCCTTTTCCAGTGGTTCTGAAAAGAATTCTGTTATTTATTAGAGTTTATTTATACTCATTTTCTAGCTCCGAACTTTATCTGACTCCATTTTTAAGTGATCGTAATATTTAGACTGTAACGGATCACAATAATCATTTATGACTTAATTTAGAGTTTTTATCTATCTGTTCCCATACTCTTCAATTTATACGTTCATTAGGGACCAAACGCCGCTCAGAGTTTCACGCCCCGGGTTCGCGTGTCTTCTCACGGACAGAATGCCGACACTCTGAAATTAGTCAGAGGATGCGGGATGAACTAATATTCAAATAGGCTGGTTGCCAACTGCTCACTCATCCTAAAAGAACATCTCACTTAGTCAAGGTACGCAACTTGCTAGTTTCAGTGGTTAAGAAATTAAAAGATCTCCATGTTACCGTGTACAATACTACGTATAATCTATGTGTCCAATAATTCCAAAATTATGCCGATCATAAAGGTAGCGCTGACTCCACGTAATCTACTGGATATAAAAGATTTCAGGAGAATTCAGAATGAGTCAAAACTTAACATTTTATTCGTCAGGTAAAATTGTATAATGCCAATTATATAGTAAAACAATCATCAAGCCAATTCAGAGATGATACTGTAACAATATAACATCCATTAACTCAAAGATAGATCAAAGAATTAAAGATGCATACCCGACCAGAGAAATACATTGCAGCATAAGTCTCAGAGTTGCTGCAACGGCGTCTTGGCTACAAGATTCCAATGAGCCATATCACATCTTTACCTTATATACTCAACTCAGAACAAACAGCCATAAATTCAAAACAATAGAAGTGTCACAGAGACCCTTGCCTAGTTAATTTGAGATGTTAATCATCTGTAGAGGGGGGGGTGGGGGGTGGGGGGGGGGGGGGGCATCCGGCAGAGATTTTATCAAAGTCAAAACCCAAATCAATATATATAAATGAAATATTATGGTGAAATTAAGACCACTTTACCAATCACACAGAGACATTTAAAATGATACCAAACATGAATACAATGCTATAACATACATCATATTAAAACGTTGGACATTTTATGTGGACTGTGAATGATCTGCTTAAAGGTCAAGAAGGGGGGCTTAGGGTGAAAGGGAAAGGGTGCATTCCTGCATTCCCTCCCTGGTAAGCTCCGTGTTTGTTGACAATCCACACCTACGTTTGGATGGTCAATAGTGATTAAAATAGAACAATTGAACAGCTGGAATCCTTATCTTCTTCTCCTCAGACCAGAAAGTTTGTTGTTTTATTGCATCTCATGAAATTCCATATCAGCTCTCAGGATCTGACATTCTGGAGAGGTTTAGCCATCCTTACAGTACATATAGTATAATGAACGTATGTGTAGGTACAAGGGAACAAACTGTAATGCTTTGGTAATAAGGGGCTAACAACCAGATATTCAACACGAAAAGTACCGCATAAGTATATTGAATTTACGGTGTACTTTTCTATAAATTGCAAAGGAACAAACCATAATGTTTGGGTAATAAGGGGTTAACATTAAGATATTCAACACGCAAAGAACGTCGTAAGTATATTGAATTTACGATGTACTTTTCTTTAAGTATTGTATACATGTAAAGAATGATGCAAGGGTGGTGACAACCTAATGCAACCTGCAAATGTACATGCACCTGCATAAGTACATTAATAATAGTACCCTTATTCATGGTTTTATATTGGGTGTTTAATGAATAAAAGGTTTACAACCTGTGAAATTATGAAACCTTATTGTATACTGTATGTATTTTAAATCTGCAATTCAGTATAAAAATATATTTCCATACACAACTTGCCTTATGAATGTTGACTCTTCGATCTCACCACGGCCAGCAATGTCAACAAATAACTTTGCATGATATAGGCCTACCGTCAGGGTTCAATGCGGATTAAAACAGGCTAGCATCTTTACTGCTGTTTGCAGAGGGGGAGGGGGGGGGGGGGGGGGGGAGGGGGGGGGGGGGGCAACTGTTGCATTTCAGTGAATGTATAGCTGTGATTTATAGAAAAATGTTGTAATTTGGTCTTCAATCAATTAAAACTGCTGTAGATTTCTCTGTTATTACTGTTCAAGTATACACTAGTGCGTTGAAGTTTAGCTTCTTTTCTCCTTTTTCCATCTAGTTAAAGGGTAAATACAGCATTTGCGGGTTGTAAATTGAAGTGAAGCATTGTTCCCTTCTTGTTTCCCCCTTGTTCCCTATACTTAAAGGGTAAATACAGCATTTGCGGGTTGTAAATTAAAGTGAAGCATTGTTCCCTCTTTGTTCCCCCCTTGTTCCCTATACTTAAAGGGTAAATACAGCAATTGTGGGTTGTAAATTAAAGTGAAGCATTGTTCCCTTTTGTTCCCCCCTTGTTCCCTATACTTAAAGGGTAAATACAGCATTTGCGGGTTGTAAATTAAAGTGAAGCATTGTTCCCTGCTTGTTTCCCACTTGTTCCCTATACTTAAAGGGTAAATACAGCATTTGCGGGTTGTAAATTGAAGTGAAGCATTGTTCCCTCCTTGTTCCCTATACTTAAAGGGTAAATACAGCATTTGCGGGTTGTAAATTAAAGTGAAGCATTGTTCCCTCTTTGTTCCCCCCTTGTTCCCTATACTTAAAGGGTAAATACAGCAATTGTGGGTTATAAATTAAAGTGAAGCATTGTTCCCTTCTTGTTCCCCCCTTGTTCCCTATACTTAAAGGGTAAATACAGCATTTGCGGGTTGTAAATTGAAGTGAAGCATTGTTCCCTTCTTGTTCCCCCCTTGTTCCCTATACTTAAAGGGTAAATACAGCATTTGCGGGTTGTAAATTAAAGTGAAGCATTGTTCCCTGCTTGTTTCCCACTTGTTCCCTATACTTAAAGGGTAAATACAGCATTTGCGGGTTGTAAATTGAAGTGAAGCATTGTTCCCTTCTTGTTTTCCCCTTGTTCCCTATACTTAAAGGGTAAATACAGCATTTGCGGGTTGTAAATTGAAGTGAAGCATTGTTCCCTCCTTGTTCCCTATACTTAAAGGGTAAATACAGCAATTGCGGGTTGTAAATTAAAGTGAAGCATTGTTCCCTCCTTGTTCCCCCCCTTGTTCCCTATACTTAAAGGGTAAATACAGCAATTGCGGGTTGTAAATTAAAGTGAAGCATTGTTCCCTCCTTGTTCCCCCCCTTGTTCCCTATACTTAAAGGGTAAATACAGCATTTGCGGGTTGTAAATTGAAGTGAAGCATTGTTCCCTCCTTGTTCCCTATACTTAAAGGGTAAATACAGCATTTGCGGGTTGTAAATTGAAGTGA
The DNA here is from genome assembly GCA_903798195.1 of Danio kyathit. Lineage (NCBI taxonomy): Eukaryota > Metazoa > Chordata > Actinopteri > Cypriniformes > Danionidae > Danio > Danio kyathit. The sequence goes on along the minus strand of LR812525.1, from coordinate 2,981,228 downwards.
AGCATTGTTCCCCCCCTTGTTCCCTATACTTAAAGGGTAAATACAGCATTTGCGGGTTGTAAATTGAAGTGAAGCATTGTTCCCCCCTTGTTCCCTATACTTAAAGGGTACATACAGCATTTGCAGGTTGTAAATTAAAGGGAAGCATTGTTCCCTCCTTGTTCCCCCCTTGTTCCCTGTAATTAAAGGGTAAATACAGCATTTGCGGGTTGTAAATTAAAGCAACAGGTGTCAAAAGTGTGTTTGTGTGTAAATAATGCAGAGGTGTGTGTTCTTACCTCAGAGCTGGTGTGTTTCTGTCCTCAGTCTGATGTTTCTGTCTGCAGCTTCAGACTGTGCTATTATTCTATATCTGCTCTCATCCATCATTTAGCACGTCACATCATTTGTTTATTTCTCTAAACAAGGGTCTTTGTCATTTTTCTTCCTCATTCACTTGTTTCTGTACTCCTGCAGCAGTACGTTCATTTGAATGTGGTCAAGAGTCATGACATTCATAACACATCATTTCCATACTGGCTACAGTGGGAAAATCCACTATAAAATTAGCATTTGCTTTTATTATCACTTTTTCCCATGGTTTTTTGTGGTTTATTGGATACAGTACAAAGTTCCCAGTGATCTGTTTCATCGTCAGGGTGAAGATGTTTTTAGATAGGATGGTGAGAAACTATCTGGGTCTTCCCTTTCCTTGTCTTCTTGCAGTGAGCAGCAGTGAGGTGGAGGGAGGGGATGAGGGTGTTAATGGTTGTGTAGGGTGGAGGTCAGAGTGATCAGAATCTTGGAAATTACAACATACATCAGTGAAGAAGACGATCTTACATCTGTGGTGAACAACAGACGAATAAATGATTAGTTTAATTAGTTTTTGTTAATTCTTATAATACTGTGTTCACACCAGATGCGGAACGCACAGATAAATTGCGCTATTCGCTCGTAAATAGATGCATGAACATTTGAGTTTACTCGTTTCATTCGAGCATCAAATCCGCTTAATTCACGCATCAAATTCACTGCAAAACAGACGCGGATTCGCGTGATGGGCAGGGCTTCTGTCTGCCCGGTGACTCTATCTTTGTTGCTAAATGGCTAATATGGATTTTATTGATAAAATAACTGTGTTTATGTGTTTTATGAAGACGGAAAAACAGCATCGATACGTTTGGAGCAGTGTCTGAGTCCACTAGATACTTTCAGAGGTGCACCCAGCTCTGTGAGCTCATAAACTCCTCCAGAAACTTAACCTGGATGACTGGGGCTTTCAGCGATGCTTCTGACTGAGCAGAGCCCAGTTTGATGAACTGTTGTTGGTGTCGGCTGGAGGATTTCCCCCGGGACATCAACAACAGGTGCTACGTCACAATCACGCCCCCCACAAGAGCAAGCACCTGATTGGTTAACACAATGCGAATGTCCGCAGAAGTTCAGATTTTTGAAATCGAGTGTTTTGCGCCTTAAGCACGTAAAACGATCAATTCGCGCGTATCGAGCCGCAGGATGTCTATTCGCGCCTTTGCATTGACTTAACATGTAAATCACTCGTGCTTGACACTTCTTCCGCATCTGGTGTGAACACAGCATAAGAGGGTGGCACAGTCGCTCAGTGGTTAGCACTGTGGCCTTACAGCAAGAAGGTCACTGGTTCGAACCTCAGCTGGGTCAGTTGTCGTTTCTGTGTGGAGTTCTCCCAGTGTTGGTATGGGTTTTCTCCGGGTGCTCTAGTTTAGAGGTCTGCAATAAATTTCCGAATGAAACGCGGTTGCGGTCGGGAACTCTGGTGTAATATGAACGGGAGCGGGCAGTCTGATGCTGTGTTCACACCAGACGCAGAACGCGCGAATAAATAGCACTATTCACGCGGAAATAGCCGCGTGAACATTTGAGTTTACTCGATTCATTCGCGCGTCAAACTCCGCTTCATTCGCACGTCAAACTCCGCTTCATTCGCACGTCAAACTCCGCTTCATTCGCACATCAAATCTGCTTCATTTGCGCGTAAAATTCACTTCATAACAGACGCGGATTTGCGTCATGGGCAGGGCTTCTGTCTGCCCGATGACTGTAGCTTTGTTGCTAAATGCCTAACATGGATTTTCTGACTGAGCCAAGCCCAGTTTGATGAACTGTTGTCAGTGTAGGCAGGATGATTTTCCCCCGGGACACCAACAACAGGTGCTACGTCACAATCATGCCCCCACAAGAGCAAGCTCCTGATTGGTTAACGTGGCGCGAATGTCCGCAGAAGCTCAGATTTTTTCACTTGAACAAACGCGCAAAATGCTTAATTTGCGCTGCGTCATTCGCGCCGCAGGACGTCTATTCGCGCGTTTGCATTGACTTAACATGTAAATCACTCGCGCTTGATGCTTCTTCCGCGTCTGGTGTGAACGCAGCATAACAATATAGCGCTCCTGAGAGAAAGAGCACACACTCCCGAGTGTAACATCTCTGATCGCCAACAGAGTTCAACGTCGCCAATTCAGTTTCACTACATTTCCCAGCATTCCTCCCATCTGATTACCCTGGCACCTGAAAGCTATCCCAATGACTATTTATACTCCATCTCTGCTGTTACTCATTGCCCCGCATACAATTCTGAGTGTTTCCCTGTTTACTGACCTGATTCTGTGTTTTGACCCTGGACTGTTTTCCCATTTCTGTGATTGTTGATGCCGCCTGCCTACAGTCACTCTCTGCTCAGTTTAATGGAACACTCTCTCTGCTGTATGCCGCCTGTCTCAACTGATCGCCTGTTCGTGGACTCTGAGTTAAGTTTTTCCTTCGTTATCCTCGTTTGTTGTTATGTGACCCTGCCTGTACGATCAACCCATTGTGACTCAATAAAGCTGCAAATGTTATCTTTTTTTCTCTGTTCTCTCTCTCTATTGGTAGTCCCCGATTTAAACGTGCGATTATGGAAACCAGATCTAAATTTAGCAGGAACAGTCGGGCAGCGGGTGAACAAAGATAAAAAATATGGCGGGAGCGGTCGGGTTCGGAATAAAACCTGGCGGGAGCGGGATTAAAATTTCAGTCCCGTGCAGATCTCTACTCCCGTTTCCACCACAGTCCAAACACATGCGCTATAGGGTAATTGGATAAACAAAATTGGACGTAGCGAATGGGTGTGTGTGTGAATGTGAGAGTGTATGGGTGTTTCCCATTACTGGGTTGCGGCTGGAAGAGCATCTGCTGTGTAAAGCATATGCCAGAATAATTGGTGGTTCATTCCACTGTGGCAACCTCTGAAATAGAGACTAAGCCGAAGGAAAATGAATGAATAAATGAATAATGCTTATAAGCCTAGAACTAATAAGGAGAATCCCGAAGCTGAAGATAAGCAGCTCAGAGCTGACTTTGGCTTGATTAAAAATATATGACTATTGTGTTTCATACTGTACTTCATTGGTTGTGTATCATTTGCTTTTCCAACTTTGTTCAATATAAAAATTGTAATCAATTAAAAGAAGTGTAATGCCTACCTAACTTTGATTTGCATATTTAAGCAAGAACATACAGTTCCACGACTTTGTCATCAGCCGGCCATATTATATCTGTCAACCCTTCCATTTTTTTGCGGTATTTTTTGCGCTATTATCCCGTAAAGGTATTTTCCCGTATTTCTCTTGCATTGGTAATCTGTCTCTGAAGGGTGGCAAGAAAGAGCCGATCCTCCCTATATGTAACCCATACCGCCAAACCACCAAGGAACGTCCCTTGGTCTTAAATGTGAATCTTTTCTGTGCTTTCATTTTATTTAGGCATGAAAACACTTTGAAATAAATATAAAAATGTGGGATTACCTTCCTTTCCTTTACAGGTGCTGTTGCCCCTCCTATGTGTGGCAAAGTGGTAAGTTGGGAGCAAATTAATACTAAATTAAAGCTGACTACGCCACCCTGAACACAGGGAATTTAACACAGGTTCTTGGTGTAAGGAACAGGCATGAGACGTGAATGCCAAAAATACAAAACTTTCTTTTCCTTAATTATCCAATATAAAAAATCTCTTTAAAAACTCGTCACCAGCAGTAGTAGCACAATCACATCAAGACAAGGACAATGGGAGTTAGAGGCTTACCAATGGCAGGTAAACTAGTTACGTAGCACCAAACTCCATAAAAGTACAAATGGTCTTACCGCAAGTGCCCCACACACAAGCACACAAGCATAAGTGAGCACACACACACTGCACTCAGAGTTGTATCCCACCACCGCACGAGGGACAACTAGTGGCCTGCCTGGAAGCCTCGACTCCTACAATACAAAAGAAACAATTAACAGTTGTCCACATACAATCACAATTTTCACACAAAATAAAAATACAACAATCCCCAATTATTCAAACAATTACGTTCACAAAATTACCTCCTTAGAGAAAAAGAATAACTCAATAATAATAATAATAATAAACCCAATTTAACTTATGAAAGCAAAAGAATAAACTTCCCACATGAAGCGCAAATAAAGAGACAAAACAATGAATTAAGCACAAATGAAGACAAACAAGCACGATCAACACACAGACAAAACACACAAACACCAACAGTTTCAGCTGCTACACAGCTACTACTGTGTTGATACACAAATGACTAAATCCGAGTGTAAAGTTCTCAATATGAAGGCCAATGGCGTCAGTGATTCACAGCGCAATAGTTGGAATCTTCACATAAAAGTTCACACATTCATCCGATATCAGAAAAGGAAAGCAAGCAGCAAAATAATCAAACAGACTTCAAAAGCAGCAGTATCACAAATGTTGCTCCACCGGACCCTCCAACAGTCCGCCCACACTCAGTTATCCTTCCTAAACGGATAACAAGATGTTAAAAATTGATAACGGATCGGCGCACAATTACTTAAAATCGTACATACCTTTAGCTGGCGAACCACTTCATAAACATGCACTCTCGGACGCAATAGAAGTTTTAATAAGCCCAGGAATAAATTACGATCCTGCTGGGGTGACAGTGACAACAACGAGCCACAGCCAATCTTATGCCCAGATGCTAGGAAATCAAATAAAGCCAGTTAAGTACAGCTACATAACCCCTATGCTAAAGGAAAAGCAAAACAATGTCTACCTGCGGGAACGGAAGGGGCAGAGGCGGAACCAGCGGGACTCCGGTAGTGACGCACAAGCGGTGCTTCAATACAGACACACACCCTAATCCTCCCTTATATACACACCCAAGAGCTATATGATTGGATAATATAAATCACTCGCGATGACACCATGTGACCCCGCTACATATGCAATCCTCAAAACATTCATATAGCGGTGCGTGACTGTCAGATGACACGATCCTTAGTGATAATAGACGCTGTTTCCCAAACGGATTTTGTACACGCGATTTAAATCGGAGCGAAAGTCTTGGTTTTGGGTGCGTGTTTGACCAGACATATACACATAATTAATAATAATAACATCTAAAGATGTTGATTTTGGTGGGTTTTCTTTCAAACACAACTAATTTTGTCTTAAATGAGCATTTAGGAAAGCAACCGAGTCCTTTATTTATAACGTTTAATCAGAATGTTTACGTTATACAGTAAAGAAAAGGTTAATGAGATTCGATACCTTGATTCTATTTCTTTATAATAGCTATTAATTTTAATTGTTAAAACTGTTTGCTAATTTAATTGCAGCTTGTTTCCCTTATTTTCACATTCCAATGTCGACAGTTATGGGCCATAGGCTACTGGAGAGCAGAATGTAAATAATGCAACTGAACCAAATTGTGGGTATGGAGTGTGAGACCAGGCTGTAATGAAACTCATTCAGATCTTACGGTGTCAGTGAGCTCATCCAGATCAGTGCTGCTTCAAAAACAGTCCAATAAGTGCATTTGAAACAGGCTTGTAAGGTCTGATCTGTTTTATTGGTTCCTCTCTTTACAGTCCTTACAGAAGGCTTGGCAGATTTTTCAATTCAACTCATGTTCATTTATATAGCGCTCTTTACAATGTGGATTGTGTCAAAGCAGCTTAACATAGTTCCAGTTAAGTCCAGATTTCAGAGTTGAAGTTCAGTTTAGTTCAGTTCAGTGTGGTTTAAATTTCACTGCTGAAAGTTCAAACACTGAAGAGCAAATCTACCGAAGCGCAGCTCCACAAGTCCCAATCCGAGCAAGCCAGTGGTGAAAGTAGCGAGGAAAAAAAAAACTTCACCAATTGACAAAGTGAAAACTTAGAGAGAAACCTCTCTCTATTATTCTTCTGGCTAAACTTTCTGTGTGGAGAAGCTTCAGGTGTGAGTATGGCACCGGCGGGTGGTCAGGCTGGCCCACAGGATCAATGCGGGGACTCGTTTGTCACTGGGGTCTTTCAGAAATCTCATGCATTCCAAGAGAACAATTAGCGTAGCTGCTGTTCATAGTGTATTTAAACGAGATGCAAAAATGAAGTGCTATAATTGAAAATAGCAGATATGAAAATATATAAACAAACATAGAAACAAACATGTATTAAGACAGGTGCATTAAGACAGGAGGAGTGTGTCCTACAGGTGGTTGTCAAGACAGCTCACCTGCGTGGAGCACATTCGTGCATCGTACTGTTACGCAATGCATTGAGTGTATGCTTTACTAAAGAGATAGGTCTTTTATCTAGTCTTGAACTGAGAGAGTGTGTCTGAGTAAAAACTCTGGCAGCTGCATTTTGTACTAGCTGAAGTTTGTTAATAGAGGATGCTGGGCAACTAGCCAACAGAGCATTACAGTAATCCAGCCTAGAATTCATAAAAGCATGGACTAGCTTTTCTGCATCTGAGATGGATAGCATACTTTGTAACTTATCAATATTTCTCAGATTAAAGAAGGCAGTTTTTGTGACATGGGATATATGATTTTCGAAAGTTAAATTGCTGTCTAATACGACACCCAGATCTTTTATAGTAGAGCTAACGCTAACTTTGTATCCCTCTAATTGCAGGTAGAGTTGTGAGAACTGCTGTGTACAGGATTTAGGCCCGATAAGTAATAATTCTGTTTTGTCTGAGTTTAAGAGAAGAAAATTGTTGGTCATCCAGTCTTTAACATCTTTAATACACTCAGTTAGCCTAGACAGTTCAGGCGTCTCATCGGGTTTTGTTGAAATATATAATTGAGTATCATCTGCATAGCAGTGAAAGCTGATCCCATGTCTTCTAATAATGTCTCCCAGGGGAAGCATGTATATTGTAAACAGCAAAGGGCCTAAAACTGATCCTTGAGGTACTCCATACTTTACTGGCCTGACTTGTGAAAGCTGTTCATTAATATTCACAAACTGGTAACGATCAGCTAAGTATGACCTAAACCATTGAAGAGCCTGCCCCTGGACACCTGTAGAATATAAGCAATTTCTGAGGATATTGTGGTCGATGATGTCAAATGCAGCACTGAGATCAAGTAGGACTAATAGTGAGATGCACCCTTGGTCAGCAGCTAAGAGTAAATCGTTGGTTATTTTCACTAATGCGGTTTCTGTACTGTGATGAGGCCTGAAACCTGACTGAAACACTTCAAAAACATTGTTCATCTGCGGAAAGGAGCATAATTGGCCAGAAACAACTTTTTCTAGTATTTTAGACATAAATGGAAGATTTAAAATAGGCCTATAGTTAGCTAAGTTGCTGGGGTCCAGTTGTGGTTTCTTAATAATAGGCTTAATAACAGCTAGCTTGAAAGGATTTGGAACATGGCCTGAAGATAGAGAAGAGTTGATGAGCTTAAGAAGAGGTTTTCCTATAACAGGTAGCAGTTCTTTCAGTAATTTTGTTGGAATTGGGTCTAACGTACATGTTGCTGGTTTAGACATATTCTACTTATGTTTATCTAGCTCTTCCTGTTCTATGATTTTGAAGCACTGAAGCATTTCGAAGCATTTTAGTTCCCCTTCGGGAGGGGAACTTCAATGCTATGTGGAAAAACTTCCACTATGGGGGGATTTCGTCAGAATCCAATCATCTGAAAGAGTATAAAAACGGGCCAATGAAATGCCAATGAGTTGGCGGCATCAGCGTGCACAGCTGTCTTGAATGACAATCAGCCTGGCATAAAAGGCTAGCATGTGCTCAGCAACGACATCCTTTTCGCTTTCAGAGCCTTTCACGAGCTTCTGAGAGAGCCTAAGAGGGTATCTCCAACCTGTGTCTACAGAGAGAGATCGAGAAGCAGCTTCTCCCGGTCCAGAGCGCGTATACGCAGTGGCAGATGGTCGAGCTGGGTTGTTCTCCCTTGCCTGGCGTCCTTTGGGTCCGGTCCTCCAAGAGCGGTATGTATATAGGAAGCAAGTTTCCTAAAAGAGCAACACGGTTGTGCAGCGCGTCTTTTTCAAGATGTCGCTCCGACCGTGCGTTTCTGGTTGCGGTGGTTTCCTGTCCCCGGATGATGGGCACAAGCACTGCGTTTCATGTCTGGGGGTCCAGCATGTTGATGCGGTGCTCGCGGGCAGTGCATGCCATCATTGTGATGTCATGTCTGCTGCGCAGTTAAGATCGCGGCTCGCTCTTGCAAAAGAGCGACCCACCCCAGTTGTCCCCCGCACTGCGGTTGGCACTCGGGCAGATCTGAGGGTTTCAGTGGGAGTAAATCCGCCGTCCTCGGGCTCGCGGACCTCTCGCTCCTCCACGCGCTCCATCCAAGCTTCAGGTGAGAGAAGCGCTCCATCCTCGAGGGGTCGCCCTCTCACTTGATGACACCGAGGATCAGATGTCCATCGCTGCATCGGAGGATGGGCTGTCAGTGTCTGATGAGGATGCGAACCCGCTCGCTCCCTCCCTCCGGGGTGGAGAGCACGGTGTTGGCATCTAAAAAGCAGACATGATGGCCGTGCTTTCCCGGGCTGTTTCGGCCGTGGGTCTGGTGATGGTTTATCCCCCAGCCCGGCGGACGGACCGACTAGAGGGGTGTGATGTGAAGGAGATAAAGAAGGCAAGACCTTCTAAGCCTTCCGTCCCCTTCTTCCCGGAAAGTGCGCAGTAAGCTCACGCAGTCTTGGAGGGCACTTTTTTCTGCCCGATCTGCGTGCGCTTTCATCCTCACCATCCTTGGAGGGTTGGTTGTCATTGTCTGATGAGGATTCGAACCTGCTCTTTTCCTCCGGGATGATGGGCGTGGCGTCGAATCCAGAAGCAGACTTTGCAGCCGTGCTTCCCAGGCTGTTTCGGCCGTGGGTCTGGAGATGGTTTATCCCCCAGCCCCGCGGACAGACCGACTAGAGGGGTGTGATGTGGAGGAGATAAAGAAGGCAAGACCTTCTAAGCCTCCATGTCCCCTTCTTCCTGGATGTGCACAGGAAACCCACGCAGTGCGCTGCGTGCGCCTCCGCCCTCACCATGCATGCTACGGCCACCTACCAGCGCTCCCTAGCGCAGGCGCTGGCCCAGCTGCGCGGGGATGGTTCCGACCCAGGACTGAGCATGAGCTCCACACAGCAATCGACTGAAGTCGGCTGTGTGTGCCCCAGGGAAGGACGATGGTCACATTAGTGGCCCAGGAACGCCACCACGGGCTAAACCTGGTGATCTGCGTGATGCTGACAAAGTTCGCTTTCTTAGCTCACCCATATCCCAGGCTGGCCTGTTCGGCGACACCGTCAGTGAATTCGCCCAGGAATTCACGCCGGTGAGCGAGCAGTTGGAGGTGATGGGTAATACCATCTCTCGGCGGGATCGTAAAACCGCTCCTCCCCGCCGAGCCATCCACATCCACTGCTTCACGCCGAGAGCGCCCGCCTGCGGCTTTGCTCGGTCGCCCCCGCCTGCGCCTCTGGCCAAGCGGCTGCGCCGAGCATCTCGCAGGCAACCAGCGCTCCCCGCCCCAGGGCGCCGCTAAGTTCGGTAAACGAACCGCGAAGCGTCCCTGAGACGGGCCATCTGGAGAGGAGGAAATTTGCTCTTTCCCCGCTGGAGGGCGGGGCTCTTCTTCTAAACAGCGTTAAAAAACGCTATCAAAACCTCAGAGAAAGAGCATTTTTTCCCTTCCCCGGATGTGACAGCCCGAACACTGCCAGTCTGGGACACTATGCTTTCCAGCTCGCAGGATCGGTGCACTTCGCCAGTGGCTCGGAGCGAGAGAGAACGGTCTCCTTTCTCTCCCCCTCCCAGCCCCACCTCCGGAGTACGGGTGCGAGACAAGAGTGAAGCTCTTGCCTCCTGCTCTCCTGTGGGACCCCAGTGCTCCCCGGTTGAGCCCACCCACTCCGCGCTGCCCCACCGCTGGTACGTCAGCGATCGTGCGGACGAAGCCACTTGCGAGGGCTCTGCCTGCCTGGTTAGCGCGGGCCAGCCCATCGCAATGGCTCATCCGCGCGATCAGACTCGGCTACGCGATTCAGTTAGCGAAACGGCCTCCCAAGTTCACGGGTGTGTATTTCACCAGGGTCAGCCCTGCGTCCGCCCCTGTCTTGCAAAAGGGGATTGCTGTCCTCCTGGCGAAGGATGCAATCGAACCGGTCCCTCCAGCTGGGATGGAGAGCGGGTTTACAGCTCGCACTTCATCGTACCCAAAAAGAGAGGTGGGCTACGGCCAATCCTCGATCTGCGCGTTTTGAACCGCTGGCTTCACAAGCTGCCGTTCAGAATGCTTACGCAGAAGCGCACCCTCCGGAGCGTTCGTCCTCGGGATTGGTCTGCAGCAGTAGACCTGAAGGACGCGTACTTGCATGTCTCCATACTTCCACGCCACCGTCAGTTTCCTGCGGTTTGCGTCTGAAGTCGAGCCTGGCGGTACAAGTCCTCCCCTTTTGGCTCTCTCTGTCTCCGCGGGTTTTCACCAAGCTTGCGGAGGGTGCCCCTTGCGGGCATCCGCATACTCAATTATCTCAAGCGACTGGCTGATTTCAGCGCGCTCGCGGGATTAATTGATTACGCACAGAGACAGGGTGTTTTGCCACTTCGACCAATTGGGGTTTCAGGTCAACCGAGAAAAGAGCAGCCTCGCCCCCGTGCAGAGCAACTCTTTTCTCGGGTTGGAGCTGGACTCTATTACCATGACGGCGCGCCTCCCCCGAGAGCGCGCCGGGCTGATGCTGGCCTGTCTGAGAGAGTTCGACAGGAATATGTGGTCCCACTGATATTATTTCAGAGGCTCCTGGAGCATATGACATCCGCAGCCGCGGTCTCGCCGCTCGGATGCTCCATATGAGACCACTTTAGCATTTGCTTCACGATCGGGTCCCTAGACGCGCATGGCACGCGAGCGCGCACCGGGTGACTGTCACTCCGCTGTGTCGCCGCGCCCTCAGCCTCTGGATGGACCCTGTGTTCTACAGGCCCGCGGGCCTCTAGAACAAGCGTCCAGGCATGTCGTCGTTTGACGGATGCTTCCAGTTCGCGCTGGGGGGCTGTGTGTTGCGGGCATGCAGCTGTGTTTCCGTGGTAGGAAGCTGGTTGCATTGGCATCTTAACTGCCTGGAGCTGTTGGCAGTGTATCTCACGCTGCATCGTTTTTTACCGGTGTTAGAAGGGAAACACGTGCTGGTCAGGACGAACAGCACGGTGGCGATGGTGTATATCAACCGCAAGGGAGATATTCGCTGTCGCCGCATGTCTCAGCTTGCTCGCCGTCTGCTCCCCCGGAGTCATACGCAGCGCAATCGCTGCATTCCATTTTTCCCCACCGAGCTCAACCGTGCAGCCGCTGCGCTCTCACGGCAGTTCGCCTGGGAGAATGGAGGCTCCACCCCCGACTGTTCAGCTGTTATGGGTGCGTTCTGCGCACTGGCTACACAGCTGGCCCCGGGGCGTGCGTAATACGCATTTCTCCAGTGAGCCTACTCGCACAGATGCTGTGTAAAGTCAGGGAGGACGAGGAACAGGTCTATGCATTGCGCCTCTCAGGCCCAATCAAACCTGTATTCTAGCTCTCTCCTCGTGATGGCCCCTCCCTGGCATGTCCCCTGGAAGAAACTTCTTCTTTGGGGACAGGCACCGTTTGGCACCCCGCGCCTAGTTCTATGGACATCACGTGTGTCCCATAGATGGAGCGCGGAGGACTTAGGTGACCTACCGTTAGGTGGTTAACACCATCACTCAGGCCTAGAGCACCCTCTATGAGGCATGCCTATGCCCTGATGTGGAGTCTATTCGCTGTGTGGTGTACTTCTCTCAGAGAAGGAAACCCCAAACATGCCAGATCAGTGTGATGCTATCCTCCTTCAGTTGGCTGGAGCCAAGGCTGTCCCCTCCGCACTGAGGGGTTGGCGTGGCGATCATCCCCGCTCTGAGGATGCGGCGATGGCGACGCGCTGGGAAAGCATCGCCTCATCATCCAGTCCCCAGAGGCGCGAGACGTGGATATATATCCTGTCCCCTCTCTTACCCATTGAAGATCTCTCTTAGGAGAGGTCTGCTCGATCACTCGACTCAGTATCTATATGATTTCTGTCCAGGTAGACAGCTCTGCTGGTTGCGTTGGCATCGGTCAAATGGGCGGGTATCTGGAGGCATTTTTGGTCAGCGAAATGTGCCAGCGTTTTGGGCCGGCCCACTCTCACGTTTACCTGAGACCCCGGCCCACCTAGGTGCCCTAGCGCTCGTTTAAACTATGTAGTGAACCTGCAAGCGCTGCCCACGGAGGAGGCAGACCCAGCCCCTTACTGCTGTGTCCTGTTCGCGCTTTGCGTATTATACGGACCGTACTCAGAGCTTAGATCCTCTGAGCAGCTCTTTATCTGTTACGGTGATCGGCAGAAGGGAAGTGCTGTATCTAAACAGAGGTTGGCCCACTGAACAGTGAATGCCATCTCCCTCGCTTATCGAGCCAGGGCGAGCCGTGTCCCCCAGGAGTGAGAGCGCACTCCACTCGGAGCGCGCATCCTTTTGGGCGTTAGCACGCGGTGCCTCTCTAACAGACATTGTAGAGCTGCGGGCTGGGCGACACCTGAGCATTTGTGAGATTTTATCTTCGAGTGAACGGATTTCCTCACGAGCGGTGAATGAGGAAATTCAGTTAGGTGTTGTAAAACACTTGCTGCGCCTTTCTCTCTAACACAGAGATACGTGCGCTTTTCTCGCTTTGTCAGTTGAGTTCCCCACTCGGCGAACCCTGCAGAGTTCCTCCGAGGCCCCCAGCATCTGACTCAGCGGAGGAGTCAAATGTTGGCCCATTACGTTGTAGGTATGCCCGCTGGTCATCCCGCGTTCTGGGTATAGGTGCCTGCTATGTGCGATCCCCGCTGGCGATCCCATACGCTCACCCAGCCACGATGTAGTCCCCCCTCCTAGGCGGGCTCGTGTCTTCCCTCCCCGCTAACCACCTCTTCGTATGTGCACTCCCCCTTCTCAGGGCTAGTCCATACGCTATTTGCCACCAGGTCTCCCCCTCCGGGCAGCAGGTGGCCTCCGCAGCGTCCTCCCTATCGGGACTGAACGCTTTCCCAACGTACTGTCGTATTTAAAAATTCCTAGAAACTAACTAGGTGTATTTTTACGACTCCCCGAAAAATATATCTAAACCAGAAAAGGTAAGTAAGGTAAGTAAGGGCCAGGGGACACGTTGGAGGACTGTGTCTCCAGCGATGCAGGTGCGCTCGTACTGCTGCGTGGCGCGCCCTTCACTGGAGACATGGTAAGGTTCTTTTGTTGTGGCGCTTTCCATAAATTTCCCCATAGTGGAAGTTTTTTCACATAGCATTGAAGTTCCCCTCCCGAAGGGGAACGCTCTGGTTACTAAAGTAACCCTCGTTCCCCGAGGGGGGGAACGGAAATGCTATGTTCCTTCGCCACAATGATTGTCCCTTAGCTGTTGAGTGTGAAAGCCTCTTCAGCTAGAAAAGGATGTCGTTGCTGAGCACATGCTAGCCTTTTATGCCAGGCTGATTGTCATTCAAGACAGCTGTGCACGCTGACGCCGCCAACTCATTGGCATTTCATTGGCCCGTTTTTGTACTCTTTCAGATGATTGGATTCTGACGAAATCCCCCCATAGTGGAAGTTTTTCCACATAGCATTTCCGTTCCCCCCCTCGGGGAACGAGGGTTACTTTAGTAACCAGAGCGTTTCTGTCTGTAGGCTGGAGGAGATGTACTAAGCAGTGATCAGAAAGCTTCAAAGCTGCCCGTGGGACAGAGTGATATGCATTCTTTAAAACAGTGTAGCAGTGGTCCAGTGTGTTATTGTCTGTAGTGTGATATGCTGTCTGTATTTAGGCAGTTTACGGGTTAAATTTGCTTTAATAAAATCATCAAGAGCGATGATTAACGAGTTCAAGTACTGTTGCTCTGTGCTTGTGGTTGAATGTAGGCCTACTCATGCTTGTAGTTTAACACTCACCAGAATAAATGAGAAATGCTTAATTGAGTACGCCCTCACTCTAGGCCATTTGAACTGTGCCCGGGTGCATTTACAGGTTCGTGTGACAAGTGTGAGTGCTCTGAATCGAGTCCAGGCATGGTTCAGTTGGCCAGCCCTGGCCCAGTAGGAAGAGGTGGGCCAGAGCACGGTTTAGTTGGGCTTTGGTTTGGTACACTTGTAGTGTGAGTGCAAAGTGCGCCTGAGCTCGAAACTGAAGATGCAATGTCACTTTTATGGGACTGTTTGATATGGACTTATTAATCAATCTTGAACACGAATTGTCATAGTTTATTAAAGATAGACCCCCCACCCACCCTGCATATCAGCTGTACCTTCAGCAAACCTCATACAACCTGCAGCAGAAGCGCTGTTTTGATCATTTATGAGCGTCAAAAGTGTAAAGATGCAATATGAGTGCAGGTCATCGAGGGAGAGGGGGGGGGGGGACAATCGCACTTGGGGGTGGTTTAAGGCAACTGTGTCTAGTGTGAGTACGCCCTAACTATGCGTTCACACCATAGACTGTAAAAGATATGGACGTAGTATTCGTTACGTCACTCATAGGTTTTTGAAGAACGTAAATTAAGCAACAAGTAGGCGTGGCCAACCATCGCCATTTTGTTCATGCATCATCGTACCCACCGGGGGTGACCAAATAAGGGCAAAGAGGTGGAGCGTGTGAGAAGCTACAGACGCCTGCTAACATTTTGCTTAGACAGGCTTTTCTATGGGAGAAATGCTTAATACTTCATTACCTGCGACTTGTTTGTGTTCTGACCACATGTGCTTGGTTGTACACCATATCAATAAAGTGTTTAGTCTTTTAAAAACACTGTTGTAATACATTGAACCACTAAACGATGCTCTAATGATGTTTTTCTACAGGAGGAAAACTCAAATTACTTTAAAACACTTCAGATATAATCTGTGTTAGTAAATGCAAGACTATTGATAAAATCCAGGCATAACACTGTATGACAACGCTTCAGATGACTGATCTAGAGTCTACAGCTAATCAATCTGTCAGACTCTGGAGTGCTTTACAGGTCTAAAGACAATGATAAATGATCTTAAATAAAACAAATACATTTATAGAGATGGTATAAGTCACATGTGTCAAAGCCAGTTCCTGGAGGGCCGGAGCTCTGCACAGTTTAGTTCCAACCCTAATTAAACACACCTGATCATACTAATTGAGTGCTATAGGCTTGTTTGATACCTACAGATAGGTGTGTTGAAGCAGGGCTGGAACTAAACTCTGCAGCGCTCCGGCCCTCCAGGGATTGACTTTGACACCCCTGGTATAAGTGTATAATTTCACTCACCTGGGAAATGGAGGCAACTTAAACGGTTTGTAAGCACAATTAAGTGCACACAGCATGCCATATCATCTGATAATTGCAGGAAATAATTCCAAAAGGTAACTGACTGTGTAAAGCCACATAAAACAAAACAAAAATATGATGTATACGTAGAGTTCAGCGGCGGAATCAGCTGAGGTGACGAGACAGCGAACAGCGAGACCTAGCTGTCACTCAAGTGGCCGTGCCCTTAATTATGCAAACTTAATAAAAATGAAACGGATGAGTTATAAAAAATTAACACCTCACAGTTGTCATAAAGGGTAATATTAGCTATATAAACCAAAGCCATCATTTGTAACAGGCTGTAAACATGTTTTTATCAGCTGTAAAAATGGCCAATTTACTATTACAGTCAGAAATCATTTGGATTTCCTGGAGCCAGCCCCCAAAGGCAAGTCGATGAATTGCAGTTTTAGTTACTTCAGTATTGGCTTCACAAGGGAGAGCCGGATGTTGCCGCTTGGTTCACACAGAAGGCAGTAAGAACGTGAAAGTTTGCTCTAGCTGCCCAGGAGACGAAGCTGTGCCTTCACATACATTCCTGCATAAAAACATGCTTTCTAGCATGAAAATGTTGCACACTTTTTTTTATCAAATTCATTTAACAATGGAAGATCAAGTTGAATGTGGTGTTGCTTTTTGCTCCACTTTTCCAATGTGTGTCCATATGTCTATATTCTGAAGCAGCAATACTGTTTTGTATGAGATTCCTGCTTTCTTAAAGAAAAGAAAATATATAACAATAATGCACATCAGTAACTCGCCCTGTAAGAAAACATCGTAAATAATTGGAAATCTGGCGACGACAATAATCAAACCCTTGGGAACAAGTGTCGTCGGAACCAAAGTTCACAGGACTGTGTTCTCTGGACACCTCTCAAGCGGTGGACTTCTACATTCAGATTGCTGTCAAACCGCGTCACAGCTTATTACCATAAAGTTGACTTGATTTCAACTCTCCTCGAAAAAAAAAGCGCTCATTTTCAGTTTATTTGGACCCAAGAAATGGGGGAAAAACAAGTGTAAAATTGGCACGAGCACTGTGTCTGTTCGACGTGTCATCTGATCAATATTACAGCAGGGTCGAAAAGCAAAAAAAAGTTGAGGAGAGACTGTTAATTCTCTTCAAAAGCCAGGTGAGCGACACAAGTTTCTAAAGCTAAAGCCTTCTGTTTACATTATGTAGTTAATAACGAAAAATATATTATGTGACCTCGCGTTGTTTCCATGTCACTTCTCGCGTTTGTTTGGTTGTGAGACGTAGTTTGGACAAAGTTGTCGTGATTCTTTCTATTTTAAAGTCATGCAGTGTGAACTATCTTGTCGCCGATCCATCCTACAGTGTAAACACAGCGCAGACAGAACGCTAATGCAGATAGTCATGCAGTGTGAAAACATCCGTGACACGACTACTTTGAAAATCATGCAGTCTGAACTCGGCATTAGTAAATAAGTACCTTTTTAAAAGATACTGGCTGTTTCTCAATTCCAAGAACGCAGAGAACGGACTTGCGTTCTTGTGCAGACTGGTCTTGCCAGGTGTCCTCGGAAAACTGAACTCGGAAGACCACGAGATCAGAGAATGCATCCTGTGAGAAATGAGATGCTGCGTTCTTCCTGATGGTCACGTGACCTTCACGCGTTTTAAATTGAAAATTATTTAAACATTACAGCATTCATAACGATTTATTGTTTTTCCCCTTTTCAAATGATATACTCTGCATAAAAACATTATAAATATACGCTGCACAATATAAATAAAACAGATTTTAATAGGAATTTCATCAAACAAACACCCTTAATGTGTTTACTCCTTTATTAAGATGTCCATGGTGATGTTTATATTCACCGTTTCATTTAGGGAAACTCCTGAGGTAAATAAGTGATATCTCTGAACTTTAATAAAAAATCTAAATAAAACGCTGCGCTTCCCACCATCGAGTGGGAGTGCATCGGTGCGTCCTCCATATCAAGAACACATCCGGGAAGTTTCAAGCATCCTCTGTTCTTGTGGTCTTGAGTATTTGAACTAAACTTTGGCAGCTGATGATGACGTTACACGAGAACAAGAGGATGCAAGACCGCTGAAGAATGCATATTGAGAAACAGCCACCGTCTCAACAACAGTCTTTAACTGAGAGGCCTGAATATCTTACAGGGACAGGAGAAGCTGGCAGTACACAAATATCTGTCAACAGAAAGTTACTGATGCAATCTGGTCAGTCTAATGTAAAGAAAAACAGCATGAGTTTCTCCTCCTCATTTGTGTGTTTGACTGTGACAGTTTACCATAGATCATTGAACATGGTGTTGTGTAATGTCAAGGAAATGCAAATCCTGCTCGCTTATTTGTTTACAGCATGTTATTTTGTTTTCCAAGAAATGCCTTATATTGTTTACAGTATTTGTTAGTCATGTTTTTCTCTCTGTGCGTGTGTGCGTGTGTGTGTGTGTGTGTGTGTGTGTGTGTGTGTGTGTGTGTGTGTGTGTGTGTGTGTGTGTGTGCGTGTTGACAGTAAATGATGACAGTCTTTTCACAGAAGTGTGTGTGGCTTTACTCCTGACCTTAAATGACCCTCAGACCTCTAGATTCAGGATAGAATCTTGGAAATTACAGCATGCATCAGTGAAGAAGATGATCTTACATCTGTGATGAACAAAAGAAGAATTAATTATTAGTTTAATTAGTTTTTGTTAATGCTTATAAGAGGGCTGCATGGTGGCTCAGTGGTTAGCACTGTGGGCTCAGAGCAAGAAGGTCACTGGTTCGAGTCCTGGCTGGGTCTGTTGGCATTTCTGTGTGGAGTTTGCATGTTCTCCGGTTTCCCCCACAGTCCAAACACATGCGCTATAGGGGAATTGATCAACTAAACTGGCCGTAGTGTTTGAGTGTGTGTGTGAATGTAAGTGTGTATGGGTGATTCCCAGTACTGGGTTGTGGCTGGAAGGGCATCCGCTGTGTAAAACATATCCTGGAATACTTGGCGGTTCAATCCACTATGGCAACCTCTGAAATAGAGACTAAGCCAACGGAAAATGAATGAATAAATGCTCAAGAGCTGACTTTGATTAAAAATATATGACTATTGTGTTTCATACTGTACTTCAGTTGTTGAGTATCATTTACTTTTCCAATTTTTTTTCAATATGAAAATTGTAATCAGTTAAAATAAGTGTAATCTCTACCTAACTTTGATTTGCATATTTGAGTAAGAACATGCAGTTCCACAACTTTGTCATCAGCCGGCCATATTGGAGAGCAGAATGTCAATAATGCAACTGAACCTGATTTGACTAGCAAATTATTGTCATGTTTCAGGCTGTACTAAGCATTTGAGCCAGAAAAAATAAATAATTTTACAGTATCAAGCCGCAGTCAAACTGGACTTTACTCCCCATAGACTTCCATTCATACGCATGCGAATGCGTCAGACCGGAAACGCAAGGTCATGGGTCGAGTTTCGCATTTCGCTCCCGTGCAAAGTTCAAGCTTGGTGAACTCTGACCTGCGAAATCGCATCACTTGACTGCGTGAGACCAATCCAGGATCAAAACATGACCTCTCTGAACAGAAATTTTAAACATGGAACAATCGCTCGCTTTTTTTAATGTCTAATCATCTTGTTTAATCCCGCCCCTTTTTGCAGCGCCGCACGACAGAATTTCGCAAGCTCAAACTCTAGTGTGACTTCGGCTTTAAGCTCTGTCACATCCATGGCTCGTTCCTGCTCACCCAATCACCGCTCTCCCTCACAAACCATATCCATCCAATCCCGCGAACCCTCACCGGCATTCTAATCACCTGCACCTGTTCTTTATCATCAAAGGACACTATAAAACAGGGCTCATCAAATATATTTGTCAGAGGGCCAGAGTTTTACCAGACAGTCTCCTTGGGGGCCGGACCCCCAAGAAGAAAATCAAATAAAAATCTCATTTTGGCTGAACATTATGTTTAATGTTTACACTTTTTCAATTTCATTACAAAACTGAAGGCATTTGATTCAGGCTCCCATCACCTTTACCACAGTCAACCACTAGGAGTGATAGATATTTTGCCTCAACTCAATTAGGCTAAGTCAACAAGGGGAAATGTAACTTTAGCCATTCATTAAGCACTGTGAGTAGCCCGTTTTAGCATTGAGATTTGAATTCAAGCCCACTTAACGTTTCATTTGATGTGCGAACATTATTTGTGACCTGTTTTGTTCTGGTACCAGGTTATTTATTTACCATGCTATTTTAAGTTGTGCCAGATAGTTTTTCCTCCTTTTTTAGTGCTGAGGCAGACATCCTGAGTCTCCCGGAAGTTCTGTCAGTCTCCTGCAAATGCATAGAGACTCCCGGATGCCCGCAAATGAATGATAATCTCCCGGAAATCGTGCATCTCCCTCCCGCTCCTCAAATACGTTGCGCACCCCTCTCCACTGCATCCCTCCTTGCTCTTCATCAGGCACATGTCGCGCGCACTCCGCCTACACCCCACCCGGTCTTTACTTGCGCTAAAACCTGTTTGAAACAATAAATGCTTAACGCAGCATAGTCTGTCTGAGTCGGTGCTCATTTAGAAGTGTAGCCTAAATATAGTCATATATGATGGTTATTCTGACAAGAGACTCAGTTGTTGTTATTTTTAGTTGCTTTAATAGTGTGGACCACTATTTTCTTTTTGATCCTCACAATTTTGGAATCCATCAACTGGCGGCTCGCGGGCCAAATCTGTCCTGCTGAGCCGTTCAATCCGGCCCGCGGGCCACCAGTTGATGATCAGTGCTATAAAAGCTCACCTCAATCTCTCTGTCGTCGGCCAGTATTGAAGTCGGATGGTTGTCCTCATCTTCGCTCCTTCGTCTTCACCCCTTCCATGGCTGTTCCTTATGTGCCTTCGGATCCTTCACACTGATCAAGGCAAGTGTTTACTCTTACATGGTGTTTACTAGAAGATCTGCCATTTACCTGATAAACTGTGTCTGTATAATGCTGATGTTCCCAGGAACAAACTATATGTGAGATCGCTAACATCAGATGTTTACATTACAAGCTGTTGAAGAAGATCGCTAACAGCTCTGACACCTCTCTCCCACTTCCTCACTTTAAATGCATTGTTTTGAATAAAACTGATAAAAGATAACCTTCCTTGTCTACCAGCGTGACAAGCTTATACCACATTGCAAGATTGGGATTTAATAACAGCAGTTCAGACTGTAGTTCTAAATCAAATCACTTTTATTGTCACATCATCAGCAGCACGTGTGCTATGATGAGTGAAAAGCTTAGGTGCTGGCTCCAGACAGTGCAAAATACAGATAGTGCAAATACAACAACAGTGCAAAATACAGACAGTGCAAAATACAGACAGTGTAAATACAACGACAGTGCAAAATACAGACAGTGCAATATACAACAACATACTCACAAAAAAAACAAAACAAGACAATGTAAAATTGGCAATGTTGACAGCGATACGTAGGCAGTATTGTTTTAAGTATGGATTTGTTAAAGTGCAGTGCATGCTACATCTTGATGGTGTGCAGTGCGGGGTATGGAAGAGTTTGTGTGGGGTGTGTTAAGTCTTCATCAGCCTGATAGTCTGAGGGAAGAAACTTTCCTTCAGTCGGCTGGTGCGTGACCGGATGCTGCGGAACCGTCTGCCTGAGGGTAGCAGAGAGAAAAGTCTATGGCTTGGGTGGCTGGAGTCGCTGATGATTCTCTTGGCTTTCCTCATGCACCTCCTGGTGTAGATGTCCTGGAGGGAAGTGAAGCTCACCTCCTACTACGCGTCCAGCAGTTCGCACGATCCTATGTAGACCTTTGCGATTGCTGCTGGTGCTGTTTCCGTACCAGGTGGTGATGCAGCCAGTGAGGACGCTCTCCACAGTGCAGGTGTAGAAAGAGCGGATGATGTGGGGGCTCATTCCAAACCTCCTGAGACGCCTGAGGAAGAAGAGGCGTTGTTGTGCCTTCCTCAGCACTGCGTCTGTGTGGGCAGTCCATGTCAGATCCTCAGCGATGTGTACTCCAAGAAACTTGAAAGTGCTGACTCTCTCCACTGGTGTCCCGTTGATGGTGATGGGAGTGTGCTCTTTCTTCTCTCTCCTGAAATCCACCACCAGCTCCTTGGTTTTGCTGATGTTGAGTGAGAGGTGGTTTTCCTGACACCACTGCGTCAGAGCGTGCACCTCCTCTCTGTAGGCCGTCTCATCATTATCGGTGATTAGGCCCACCACCGTTGTGTCATCAGCAAATTTAACGATGACGTTGGAGCTGTG
Source organism: Danio kyathit (assembly GCA_903798195.1). NCBI lineage: Eukaryota > Metazoa > Chordata > Actinopteri > Cypriniformes > Danionidae > Danio > Danio kyathit. The sequence goes on along the minus strand of LR812525.1, from coordinate 2,959,318 downwards.
TTTGGATGTACAGTCATGTGTGTACAGGGAGTACAGAAGTGGGCTGAGAACACAGCCCTGTGGAGCACCAGTGTTGAGGATCAGTGTGGATGAGGTGATGTTGTTCATTCTGACCACCTGGCGTCTGCTTCACAGGAAGTCCAGGATCCAGTTGCACAGAGAGCTGTGTAGGCCCAGAGCCTGGAGCTTCACCACCAGTTTGGCAGGCACTATGGTGTTGAATGCTGAGCTGTAGTCCACAAACAGCATTCTCACATATGTGTTTTTGTTTTCCAGGTGAGACAGAGCAGTGTGCAAGGTGAAAGCAATTGCATCATCGGTGGAGTGGTTGTTTCTGTATGCAAATTGCAGAGGGTCAGTGTTAGCGGGCAGTACAGAGCAGATGTGGTTTTTAATCAGCTTCTCAAAGCACTTGCTGAAGATAGGTGTCAGTGCAACCAGACGCCAGTCATTCAAGCATGTGGTTTTAGCTGATTTCGGTATTGGCACAATAGTAGCTGTCTTAAAGCATGTGGGAACCACAGACCGAGAGAGCGAGAGGTTAAAGATGTCCGTGAAAACCCCCGCTAACTGGTGTGCGCATGCTTTAAGTACACGTCCAGGGATGCCATCTGGGCCCGTAGACGGAAAGATCTCGTTACATCTGCTACCGAAACAGAGAGTGTGCTGGCGGTTTCTGTATCGTCTGCGGGAGCGCGCTGTGTGTGTGTGCGCTGTCCTGGGCTTCAAAGCGGGCCGCGGGATCGCGCTGTGTGTGTGCGCTGTCCTGGGCTTCAAAGCGGGCGTAGAACGAGTTGAGTTCGTCCGGGAGAGACGCAGCAATGTCCCTGCCACATGCTCCTTGCGTTATTGGTGTTAAATTGACCCTCTACCTTGTCTTTGTATTGACGTTTTGCTGCTTTGATCGTTTTCCTGAGGTTGTAGTTTGCTTGTTTTAGTTTCTCAGCATTTCAGGATTTGTAAGTGGAAGTTCGCACTGATAGGGCTGTTCGAACCTCGCAATTTATCCATGGTTTTTGGTTAGGGTAGATACGGACAGTTTTTGTTGGGACCACGTCTTCTATGCACTTTCTGATGAAGGATGTAACGGTGTCTGAGTACACTTCGATGTCGTCATCAGAAGCTGCCCGGAACATCTCCCAGTCCACGTCATCAAAACAGTCTTGAAGTATGGAATCCGATTGGTCTGACCAGCTCTGAAACGTCCTGAGGGTGGGTGGTTCCCGTTTCAGTTTCTGCCTGTAAGCAGGCAAGAGCAGAACAGAAGAGTGATCTGATTTGCCAAATGGTGGACGGGGGAGGGATTTGTAAGCATCCCGGAACGGAGAGTAGCAATGGTCCAAAATACGATCACCATGCGTGTTTGTGGTGATATGTTGAAAGTATTTTGGAGCGATTTCCTTGAGATTGGCGTTGTTAAAGTCCCCTGTAACAATAAACGCTGCCTCCGGGTGTAATAATGACCGATGTGAATTCCCTTGGTAGCCAGTATGGTCGACACCGAAGCATAAGGTATTCCAGATCAGGAGAACAAAATGATCTAACTGAGTGTATGTTTCTCTCATGACACCATAAGTTGTTAATAAAGAAACAAACACCTCCTCCTTTGCTTTTCCCTGTGAGTTCCTTCGTTCTATCCGCGCGGTGCACGGAGAACCCCGAAAGTTCAGCAGCTGTGTCTGGTACCTCTGCAGATAGCCAGGTTTCTGTAAGACAGATAATGCAGCAGTTTCTTGTTTCCCGTTGGAAGGAAATGCGCGCCCGTAGCTCGCAATGTTTGTTGTCCAGTGACTGAACGTTAGCCAGGAGAATGGTGGGGAGCGGAGGTCGAAATCCACGGCGTCTTAGTCTGACCAGAACGCCGGCTCTCTTTCCTCTTTTCTGGCTGCGTTTGCATCGTCGACTCGGTTGTGTGGCCCAGACAAAGGGCTCTGTTGTTGTGTTTGTAAACAGAGCGTCGTTGAAGAACTCAAAGTCCGGTCTTCGGTGTGCGACGAGGGAGCCAATTTCCCGAAGTGTGTGTCTGTCGTAGGCAATAAGAGTGTGTACATCCAGCACAAAAAACAACAAAAATACAAGTAAAACATACAAAACACAATGAAGTTTGCTGGGAGCTCGCAACACGGCGGCCATGCTTGGTGCCATCTTGTGACGCTTTTTGTACTAGCTGAAGTTTGTTAATAGAGGATGCTGGGCAGCCAGCAAACAAAGCATTACAGTAATCCAGCCTAGAAGTCATAAAAGCCTGAACTAGCTTTTCTGCATCTGAGATGGATAGCATACTTCATAGCTTAGCAACATTTCTCAGATGAAAGAAGGCAGTTTTTGTGACATGGGATATATGATTTTCAAAAGTTTAATTGCTGTCTAATATGACACCCAGATCTTTTATAGTAGAGCTAACGCTAACTTTGTATCCCTCTAATTGCAGGTTGAGTTGTGACATCTGCTGTGTACAGCAGGGATGTCCAACCTCGGTCCTGGAGGGCCGGTGTCCTGCTGTGTTTAGCTCCAACTTGCTTTAATACACCTGCCAGGATGTTTCTAGTATATCTAGTAAGAGCTTGATTAGCTGGTTCAGGTGTGTTTGATTAGGGTTGGAGCTAAACTCTCCAGGACACTGGCCCTCCAGGACCGAGTTTTGACATCCCTGGTGTACAGGATTTAGGCCCAATAAGTAATAATTCTGTTTTGTCTTGAGTTTAAGAAAAGAAAATTGTTGGTCATCCAGTCTTTAACATCTTTAATACACTTAGTTAGCTTAGACAGTTCAGACGTCTCATCAGGTTTAGTTGAAATATATAATTGAGTATCGTCTGCATAGCAGTGAAAGCTGATCCCATGTCTTCTAATAATGTCTCCCAGGGGTAGCATGTATATTGTAAACAGCAAAGGGCCTAAAACTGATCCTTGAGGTACTCCATACTTTACTGGCCTGACTTGTGAAAGCTGGCCAATAATATTCACAAACTGGTAATGGTCAGCTAAGTATGACTTAAACCATTGAAGAGCCTACCCCTGGACACCTGTTGAATTTAAGCGATCGAAGAGGGTATTGTGGTCAATGGTGTCAAATGCAGCACTGAGATCAAGTAAAACTAATAGTGAGATGCACCCTTGGTCAGCGGCTAAGAGTGAATTGTTGGTTATTTTCACTTATTGGTTACTTTCTGTACTGTGATGAGGACTGAAACCTGACTGAAACACTTCAAAAACATCATTCATCTGCAGAAAGGAGCATAATTGGGCAGAAACAACTTTTCTAGTATTTTAGACATAAATGGAAGATTTGAAATAGGCCTATAGTTAGTTCAGTTGCTCGGGTCCAGTTGTGGTTTCTTAGAAATAGGTTTAATAACAGCTAGCTTGAAAGGATTTGGAACATGGCCTAAAGACAGAGAGGAGTTGATGAGGTTAAGACAGAGTGATATGCATTCTTTAAAACAGTGTAGCAGTGGTCCAGTGTGTTATTGTCTCTAGTGTGATATGCTGTCTGTATTTAGGCAGTTCACGGGTTAAATTTGCTTTAATAAAATCATCAAGAATGATGATTAAAGAGTTCAGGTACTGTTGCTCTGTGCTTGTGGTTGAATGTAGGCCTACTCATGCTTGTAGATAAACACTCACCAGAATAAATGAGAAATGCTTAATTGAGTACGCCCTCACAATAGGCTATCTGAACTATGCATTTACAGGTTCGTGTGACAAGTGTGAGTGCTCTGAATCGAGTCCAGGCACGGTTCAGTTGGCCGGCCCTGGCCCAGTAGGAAGAGGTGTTGCCAGAGCACGGTTTAGTTGAGCTTTGGTGCGGTACACTTGTAGTGTGAGTGCAAAGTGCGCCTGAGCTCGAAACTGAAGATGCAATGTCACTTTTATGGGACTGTTTGATATATTTGATAATCAATCTTGAACACGAATTGTCATAGTTTATTAAAGATAGACCCCCCCACCACCCTGCACATCAGCTGCACCTTCAGCAAACCCCTTAAAACCTGCAGCAAGAGCGCTGTTTTGACCATTTAGGAGCATCAAAAGTGGTAAATCGGTTCTGCAAAATATTTGACTGTGTGTCACTGCCAGTGTTGTGCAAGTTACTTCCTAGGGGTGCAAAATTAATCGTTTCTTCGGTATCGGTTCAATAATAAGCATAACCGGTTATTATGTACTGACGTCATTTAGCCCACATGCGCTATGTCGCCGTAGCTTACTATGGCGAGGGAGGCGAGTAATTACAACGCTACGTAAAAACTCTGAAACTGTGCACAATTTCACTGCGTGTGTGTTTGCAGTACAGTGTTTCACTGACACTTACAGCAAAAGCCCCTATTTCACGGCGATTAATAGAATGAAAGTAATCTCCATTTCTCTCTCTCTCTCACTGTGGCCCATGAATGCATCTGTGAAGAGCGCCAGCGTGTAAGAGCCAATCGCAGCCCTTTCTGTTGAGCGCCTGACCAATCAAAGGGGTGTAAGAAAGAAGAAAGGGGTGTAAGAAAGAAGACAAGGCTCAGAAAGCGAGCGGGATATTTATATTTGTTTATTTGCTATAGACCATTTCAATGTGGTCATGTCATTGGCCCATGAACATTTCCTGCTTGACGTTAAACTATTTCCTAACTGTAACAAGAGGCAATTCAATCATAACTTGATTTTAAATCAGCCGTCATAACACTATTTATCAATATGTGGACCTTTTTGGATTCTCAGAAGCAATGGAAATTAAAAATGTAAAACAGGAAATAAGTTAGGACCATTGTTTTTGTTTACATCCCTCAAATGGTCTATAAATGCTCGTGTTGTTTAAAGGTACAGTTTATATATCTGACTGTTTGTATTAAAGGACAAAATTGTTTTACAAATAGTATATAAATATATTTATACATTTTATACAAGAATTGTTGTGCTGTGAAGAAAATATAAAACTGTGTATGGAAAGAATCGTCAATGCACCGTGATGCACCGAGATATCGAATTGAACCGAATCGATGGCATGATAATCGTAACCGAACCGAACCGTGAGACCAGTGTAGGTTCACACCTCTATTACTTCCAAACTGTAATACATTACAGATTACTTGTTACTGTTATTTAAAAGTAATCCCTTACATTACAATATTACTGTCTCAAAATTGTAATATGTTACATTACTCTTATATTACTTTTTAGTTACTTTCACCAAAATAACTACAGAATTAGAACTTAACTTTCTAAAACGACAAAATGGATGTAAAAAATACGTTTTTTTTTTTTTTAAACATTTATTAAACAATTAATCTGTTGTGGTAATACTATAGTTGCTATGGTAACACAAGTGAAATATAAACAAATGACCCAGTGCTGTAGTTTTTTTTTACAAGATAGGGTATATTATACTGCAATTCACCATATTACTGTAGTAAAACTTCACTTTGTATTTAATTTTATCAGTTCACTATTCTTAATACTACAGTATGCTGAAGCATTCATTAACAAGTTGTAAATAATACTTAACACTCAAAAACACTAGTGTTTATTATATAATTTACCTCAACCTGTAGGTAAATAGTGTAGCAATATATAAACCATATCAACATTCTTGGGATAACAATTTAACAGGAGGATCTCTGGAGAGCAAAAGCACGAAAAGAGGAGGAAACACAAGGCACAAATTGTGAGTCTGCATCATCTGACGGAGCGAGAGCAGATCACTTGCACGTAAGCAGACAGTGTATTGAGTGCATGCGAGGAGTTTTGTCCACAGACAGAGGTAACACAGGCACGTTCGCTCGCTCGTATTACAGGAATGCGCTCTCGACTTGTACAACTGCGCTTACATTTGTCAGTGAAATAACGCCATATGCATGTACGTCCAGCTCGTGAATGTACTGTCTTCTGCCATTTTCATCTATTTGCCGCTTTTCCGCTGCGCGTTAGGGCTTAAGGTTACTGCAAATCGGGCTGAGCCAATAGCCCCGGACCTCGAGCTCAGAGGCTGAAATCATTCTGTGTTCAAAGTAAAAAAGTTCCAATAGCCAGAGGGAGTTTATGACAACACACACATATGTTCACTCACCACCAACAGGAAATAGAACTGCGGGATTTTTTATTTGTCAATGTCTTCCGGGCGAAAAGTTTGTTGTAACGCACGCGTTACTGAACATGTACCGAGTAAAATATTACTGAAAATGTATTAGTAATGCCTTACACTACTGCGTTACAGGAAAATGTAATACGCTACTGTAATATATTACTTTTGTAACACATTACTCCCAACACTGGTCACTGCATCCCAAACAACTAAAAATAATACAAAACAATATAACTAAAGCAGTGTCCACTGTGCTGAGTGAGAGCACTACTCTTCCTGTTAAACTGAACAGTCACCTCATTAATGATGGAAGCATGCTCCGGCTAGGTAAAGATGCAATATCAGTCAATATCAGGTCATCGGGGGAGGGGGGGCAAGCGCACTTCGGGGTGGTTCAAGGCAACTGTGTCTAGTGGGAGTACGCTCTAACTATGCGTTCACACCATAGACTGTAATAGATATGGACGTAGTATCCTTGACGTCACCCATAGGTTTCTGAAGAACGCAAATGAAGCAACAAGTAGGCGTGGCCAACCATCGCCATTTTGTTCGTGCGTCATCGTACCCACCGGGGGTGACCAAATAAGGGCAAAGAGGCGGAGTGTGAGCGGAGCTACAGGCACCTGCTGGCATTTTGCTTAGACAGGCTTTTCTATGGGAGAAATACTTAATAATTCATTACCTGTGATTCGTTTGTGTTCTGACCACATGTGCTTGGTTGTACACTATATCAATAAAGGGTTTAGTCTTTTAAAAACACTGCTGTAATACATTGAGCCACTAAACATTGTTCTAATGACGTTTTTCTACAGGAGGAAAACACAAATTACTTTAAAACACTTCAGATATGGTCTGTGTTAGTAAATGCAAGGCTGTTTATAAAAATCCAGCACTAACACTGTATGACAACGCTTCAGATGACTGTTTTATAGCCTACAGCTAATCAATCTGTCAGACTCTGGAGTGCTTTACAGGTCTAAAGACAATGATAAATGATCTTAAATAAAACAAATACATTTATAGAGATGGTATATAAGTGTATAATTTCACTCACCTGGAAAATGGAGGCCATGTGAATGGTTTGTGAGCACAATTAAGTGCACACAGCATGCCATATCATCTGATAATTGTAAGAAATAATTCCAAAAGGCAACTGACTGTGCAAAGACACATAAAACAACACAAAAATCCTGTTTTGTATGAGATTCCTGCTTTCTTAAAGAAAAGAAAATATATAACAATAATGCACATCAGTAACTCGTCCTGTAAGAAAACATCGTAAATAATTGGAAATCTGGCGACGACAATAATCAAACCCTTGGGAACAAGTGTCGTCGGAACCAAAGTTCACAGGACTGTGTTCTCTGGACACCTCTCAAGCGGTGGACTTCTACATTCAGATTGCTGTCAAACCGCGTCACAGCTTATTACCATAAAGTTGACTTGATTTCAACTCTCCTCGACACCCACACTGGCGAAGATACGCCATGCTGCTCCTCACCTCACTATAGCAGTACCTTATGTCCAGTTCAGTCTGCATGATTTTAGCCCTGATTTTGACTCGCCGACTGGTTTTGAGAAATCGCCGACAAATGCCTGAAATCACGGGCAAATCGATGCTTGTTCACGTGAGTGAGAATCACACAGTGTGAACTATCAAGGACGCGATATGAGAGAATCGCTGATGAGTCGCCGATGCCCCTGAGATATTTGGCATGCTAAATATCTGGAGCTGTCGGCGAATCAAATCATGCCGTGTGAAATGAGTTCTGATTGAAAATAACATCAGTGATCACCTACAGCCAATGAGAGAGCAGCATTCACTTGTACGGGTACCTGCAGCCCAGCGGGAGGCTGAGGGAGAAGCTAAAAGCGCTCATTTCCAGTTTATTTGGACCCAAGAAATGGAGGAAAAACAAGTGTAAAATTGGCAGGAGCACTGTGTCTGTTTGACGTGTCATCTGATCAATATTACAGCAGGGTCGAAAAGCAAAAAAAAGTTGAGGAGAGATTGTTAAATTCTCTTCAAAAGCCAGGTGAGCAACACAAGTTTCTAAAGCTAAAGCCTTCTGTTTACATTATGTAGTTAATAACAAAAAATATACCACGTGACCTCGCGTTGCTTAATGTCACTTCTCGCGTTTGTTTGGTTGTGAGACGTAGTTTGGACAAAGTTGTCTGTGATTCTTCCTATTTTAAAGTCATGCAGTGTGAACTATCTTGTCGTCGATCCATCCTACAGTGTAAACACATCGCCGACAGAACGCTAACTCAGATAGTCATGCAGTGTGAAAACATCTGTGACACGACTACTTTGAAAATCATGCAGGCATTAGTAAATAAGAACCTTTTTAAAAGATACTGGCTGTTTCTCAATTCCAAGAACGCAGAGAACGGACTTGCGTTCTTGTGGAGACCGGTCTTGCCAGGTGTCCTCGGAAAAACGAACTCGGGAGACCACGAGAACAGAGAACGCGTCCTGTGAGAAATGAGATGCTGCGTTCTTCCTGATGGTCACGTGACCTTCACGCGTTTTAAATGGAAAATTATTTAAACATTACAGCATTCATTCAACGATTTATTGTTTTTCCCCTTTTCACAATATATACTCTGCATAAAAACATTATAAATATACGCTGCACAATATAAATAAAGCATATTTTAATAGGAATTTCAGCAAACAAACACCCTTAATGTGTTTACTCCTTTATTAAGATGTCCATGGTGATGTTTATATTCACAGTTTCATGTAGGGAAACTCCTGAGGTAAATAAGTGATATCTCTGAACTTTAATAATAAATCTAAATAAAATGCTGCGCTTCCCACCTCCAGTCGCAATGACTTCTGGGACTTCTAGAGTGAGATCGGTGCTCAAGTCTGCATCGGTGCGTCCTCGATATCAAGAACACATCCGGAAAGTTTCGCGCGTCCTCTGTTCTTGCGGTCTTGAGTATTGGAACTGAACTTTGGCAGCTGATGATGACGTTATACGAGAACACGAGGACGCAAGACCGCTGAAGAACGCATATTAAAAAACAGCCAGTGTCTCAACAGCAGTCTTTAACTAAGAGGCCTAATTATCTTACAGGGACAGAAGAAGCTGGCAGTACACAAATGTCTGTCAACAGGAAGTTATTGATACAATCTGGTTAGTCTAATTTAAAGGAAAAACAACATGAGTTTCTCCTCCTCATTTGTGTGTTTGACTGTGACAGTTTACCATAGATCATTGAACATGGTGTTGTGTAATATCAAGGAAATGCAAATCCTGCTTGCTTATTTGTTTACAGCCTGTTATTTTGTTTTCCAAGAAATGCCTTATATTGTTTACAGTATTTGTTAGTCATGTTTCTCTCTCTGTTTGTGCGTGTGTGTGTGTGCGCGCGTGTTGTCAGTAAATGATGACAGTCTTTTCACAGAAGTGTGTGTGGTTTTACTCCTGACCTTAAATGACCGTCAGACCTCTACATTCAGGACAGAATCTTGGAATTTACAGCATACATCAGTGAAGAAGATGATCTTACATCTGTGGTGAACAACAGAAGAATAAATTATTAGTTTGATTAGTTTTTGTTAATGCTTATAAGAGGGCTGCATGGTGGCTCAGTGGTTAGCACTGTGGGCTCAGAGCAAGAAGGTCACTGGTTCGAGTTTGCATGTTCTCCGGTTTCCCCCACAGTCCAAACCCATGCGCAATAGGGGAATTGATCAACTAAACTGGCCGTAGTGTTTGACTGTGTGTGTGTGTGAATGTAAGTGTGTATGGGTGTTTCCCAGTACTGGGTTGTGGCTGGAAGGGCATCCGCTGTGTAAAACATATGCTGGAATAGTTGGCAGTTCATTCCACTACGGCAACCTCTCAGATTAAATATATGATTATTGTGTTTCATACTGTACTTCAGTTGTTGTGTATCATTTGCTTTTCCAATTTTGTTCAATATAAAAATTGTAATCAGTTAAAATAAATGTAATGCCTACCTAACTTTGATTTGCATATTTGAGCAAGAACATACAGTTCCACAACTTTGTCATCAGCCGACCATATTGGAGAGCAGAATGTCAATAATGCAACTGAACCAAATTTGACTAGCAAATTATTGTCATGTTTCAGGCTGTACTAGACATTTGAACCAGAAAAAACAAATACTTTTACAGTATCAAGCCGCGGTCACACTGGACTTTACTCCCCATAGACTTCCATTCATACACACGCTAATGCGTCAGACCGGAAACGCAGGATCATGCGTCAAGTTTCGCATTTCGCTGCAGTGCAAAGTTCAAGCTTGGTGAACTCTGACCTGCGAAATCGCATCACTTCACTGCATGAAACCAATCCAGGATCAAAACACAACCTCTCTGGACAGAAATTTAAAACATGGAGTAATCGCTCGCTTTTTTAATATCTAATCATCTTGTTTAATCCCGCCCCTTTTTGCAGCACCGCACGACAGAATTTCGCAAGCTCAAACTCGAGTGTGACCGCAGCTTTAAGCTCTGTCACATCCCTGGCTCGTTCCTGCTCACCCAATCACCGCTCTCCCTCACAAACCATATCCATCCAATCCCGCGAACCCTCACCGGCATTCTAATCACCTGCACCTGTTCTTTATCATCAAAGGACACTATAAAACAGGGCTCATCAACTATATTTGTCAGAGGGCCAGAGTTTTACCAGACAGTGTCCTTGGGGGCCGGACCCCCAAGAAGAAAATCAAATAAAAATCTCATTTTGGCTGAACATTATGTTTAATGTTTATACTTTTTAATTTCATTACAAAACTGAAGGCATTTGATTCAGGCTCCCATCACCTATACCACAGTCAACCACTAGGAGTGATAGATATTTTGCCTCAACTTAATTAGGCTAAGTCAACAAGGGGAGATGTAACTTTAGCCGTTGATTAAGCACTGTGAGTAGCCCGTTTCAGCTTTGAGATTTGAATTCAAGCCCACTTAACGCTTCATTTGATGTGTGAACATTATTTGTGACCTGTTTTGTTCTGGTAGCAGGTTATTTATTTACCATGCTATTTTAAGTTGTGCCAGATAGTTTTTCCTCCTTTTTTAGTGCTGAGGCAGACATCCTGAGTCTGCCGGAAGTTCTGTCAGTCTCCTGCAAATGCATAGAGACTCCCGGATGCCCGCAAACGAATGATAATCTCCCGGAAATCGTGCATCTCCCTCCCGCTCCTCAAATATGTCGCGCACCCCTCTCCACCGCATCCCTCCTTGCTCTTCATCACACACACGTTGTGCGCACTCCGCCTACACCCCACCCGCTCTTCAATTACGCTAAAACCTGTTTGAAACAATAAATGCTTAACGCCACATGGTCTGTCTGAGTCTGTCCTCATTTCGAAGTGTAGCCTAAACATAGTCATAAATGTTGGTTATTCTGACAAGAGACTCAGTTGTTGTTATGTTTAGTTGCTTTAATAGTGTGGACCACTATTTTCTTTTAGATCCTCACAATTTTGGAATCTAGTCGCGGGCCGGATTGAAAGGCTCAGCAGGCCGGATTTGGCCCACAGGCCACCAGTTGATGATCAGTGCTATAAAAGCTCACCTTAATCTCTCTGTCGTCGGCTCGTATTGAAGTCGGATGGTTGTCCTCATCTTCGCTCCTTCGTCTTCACCCCTTCTTCCATGGCTGTTCCTTATGTGCCTTCGGATCCTTCACACTGATCAAGGCAAGTGTTTACTCTTACATGGTGTTTACTAAAAGATCTGCCATTTACCTGATGAACTGTGTGTCTGTATACTCACCTGCTGATGTTCCCAGGAACGAACTATATGTGAGATCGCTAACATCAGATGTTTACATTACAAGCTGTTGAAGAAGATTGCTAACAGCTCTGACACCTCTCTCCCACTTCCTCACTTTAAGTGCATTGTTTTGAATAAAACTGATAAAAGATAACCTTCCTTGTCTACCAGCGTGACAAGCTCATACCACATTGCAAGATTGGGATTTAATAACAGCAGTTCTAACTGTATGATGGTGAAAAATACATTTCTAATCAAAGCATCCTTCTGCAATCTTATACCAACAACAAAAATAAGGGCAGCTATCATAGCTAAAATATGTGGGAGAGCGTTGCTATTATGTGATTGTATTGTATTGCAATATGGAGCAAATAAGTGTTGATGTTAAATCAAAAATAATTCACAAGTACTTGAAAATGAAATGATATAATGGCATTAAATTAATAAAGACTTCTGCACAGTACTGTATATGACAATATTCAGCTGAGGTGCAACCATCTGCAAACCTGGAATCTGAGAGTTAAAAAAATCTAAATATTGAGAAAATCACCTTTAAAGTTGAAAGTAAGTTCTTAGTTACTCATCAATAACTGATTTACAAAACATCTTGATGGAACATGATCTTTACTATCTATTTTCTAAATCTAATTTCAACTAAAGAAATGTTCATTTGCATAAGATTGAGTAGGGAATAAGTGTTTAAGTAAGACAGCTAAAATTCTTACATTTTTAGAATTAAAAGTGTTTTATTTCAATTGTCTGCATTGAGATATGGGGATTTTAAGTAGTAATAATTCCCTACATTTATATAATGCCTTTCTGGACACTCAAAGCACTTTTTTTCACATTTTTGGAGGGAATCTCCTCATCCTCATCCACCACTAGTGTACAGCACCTGGATGACGCGACGGCAGCCATATTGCGTCAGACCGCACACCACACACCAGCTGATTGGTGGAGAGGAGACAGAGTGATGAAGCCAATTATGACATGGGGATGGTTAGGAGGCCATGATGGACAGAGGCCAGTGAGCAAATCTGGCCAGAATGCCGGGGTTAAACCCCTACTCTTTTTCAAAGGACATCCTGGGATTTTTAACGACCACAGAGAGTCAGGACCTCGGTTTAATGTCTCATCCGAAAGACAACACTCACTGAGTCCCCTTCACTTTACTTGGGCATTAGGACCCACACAGACCACAGGTTGATCGCCCCCTGCTGGCCTCACTAACACCACTTCCAGCAGCAACCTAGTTTTCCCATGTGGTCTCACATCCAGGTACTGACCGAGCACAGCCCTGCTTAGCTTCAGTGGGCGACCATGTGAGAGTTGCAGAGAGCTAGCTGCCGGCAAACTTTAGTACTGATTAAAGCTAACTTTTGAAGTAATTTACCTAACACTATGTGATATATAATAATAATAATAATAATTCCTTACATTTATATAGCGCTTTTCTAGACACTCAAAGCGCTTTACATATAGGGGGGGAATCTCCTCATCCACCACCAGTGTGCAGCATCCACCTGGATGACGCGACGGCAGCCATTTTGCGCCAGACCGCACACCACACACCAGCTGATTGGTGGAGAGGAGACAGAGTGATGAAGCCAATTATGATATGGGGAGGGTTCGAAGGCCATGATGGACAGAGGCCAGTGGGCAGATTTGGCCAGGATGCCGGGGTTAGACCCCTACTCTTTTTCGAAGGACATCCTGGGATTTTTAATGACCACAGAGAGTCAGGACCTCGGTTTAACGTCTCATCCGAAAGACGGCGCTCACTGAGCAGTATAGAGTCCCCGTCACTATACTGGAGCATTAGGACCCACACAGACCGCAGGTTGGGCGCCCCCTGCTGGCCTCACTAACACCACTTCCGGCAGCAACCTAGCTTTCCCATGTGGTCTCCCATCCAGGTACTGACCGGGCGCAGCCCTGCTTAGCTTCAGTGGGCGACCATGTGAGAGTTGCAGAGAGCTAGCTGCCGGTTATATATATATATAACCAAAATAAATACTTTTTTTGTGGATTCACTTGAGACGAATGAAAACTTTTCCTCTTTTATTGGAATTTATATTTGATTCATATTAAATGTTCAAATGTTCAATGTTCAAACCACCCCCACGGCCAAAAGGTCCAGAATTTGTCCTTTTAATTATTTTATGTAATTTAATATAATATAATATATTTATATTTAATATATATTGTAATAAAGTGTCATTTTAAATAACTATGGTCAGTAATTTGAATCCCATGGAGCCTCAAAGCCACAATAATGTGACGTGAGTCACGTGACATAACCCACAGAGTGGTAACATTTGAATCTTTGATGCGACATCCATACTGAGTAACGATATGAGTTGAAAAGAGAGGCAGAAAAGGCAGGCAGCGGCGTCCTTATCACAAAATATTGAACATACAGTATGTTTAAAAATACTGCCAAACAGGGTAAGGCTAAAGTTACTTCCTTCCTAACAGAGGAAAAGCTGTCCCTATCCATGAGGTTCTAGGCTAACTGGCCGCATTAGCCGGGACGTCCTGTATATTTATTGACTTGTCCAGTACACGACCTCCCTTTCCTATTTTTGCCATTATTTCGCAGTCAGATGTCACTTCACAGCAAAAGGCGCTAACAGTTAATGCCGTCACGTCCGTGTTTGTGAGGCTGTTTGGTCACTTCATTCGTTTTATTCTGGATATAAATCCAATCGCTCAAACCACTTCAGAAGGTGATTTGGGATGCATTCCAGATGAAACTGGACAGGTCTAATCATTTTTTAGACAAAATTAATATAAATAAAATAAATTATGACCTGGAGAAAATCTGAGCTGCGCCTGAAACACCTGTACGTGCACTTTTACAGCCAAAACTCTATTAAAAGCATGTTTACTATAAGCATAAACATGTGTTCTCACTTTTCAGGCCTGTAGCCAGGGGAGGTTCAGAAGACCCACCCCTCACTGACAAAGGTCCAGAATTTGTCCCATACATGAGCTCATTTGTCCTATTTTGACTGCTATGCCATCATAAATAATGAAAATAATCCATCGAAAAAGGCTTTAAGAGCAAACGGAATCCTCTGTCGGATGTTGCTTTAGCTAATCAGTTTTGGCCAATGCTAACAAATATTTAAATTTTATAATCTGATGTAAGAGAAGTCTTCTTTCACTACTGTATTGTTTTTAAACAGAGAAAACATTTTACAGGTAACTTTTATTCTAAATCTTGGACCTTATTGCTGAAATATAAAATGAGCAATAAAAAGGTGTGAAGCACCAGAAGCGGACCATATTACATTAATGTGAATTTATTTGGCTATTGTTGATATCCAGGAATTCTCAAATGTACTTTTTATTTTTTTTCCCAAAGAGGCTAGAAAAATTCTGAAGAATTCATTATTATTGTTTTATTATTATTATTATTATTAATATTATTATTATTATTATTATATTTTAATGATTTTTTTGTTATTGAAATGGCCAAATTGTGACTGAGGACAGTTGAATGTGCTGTCCAGTTTGTTTTTTTGTCTAATAAATGACAGTAGACTACAATTTTTTTTTACTTTAAAACTTTAACAGATTCCTATTTTTTCCTAATGATATATGATGTAACAAATTTGTATTTTAAAAATTTGTGTTGTTTTAATTTTTCTTTATTTAGGAAATATTTTTAGGACATCAAAAAGTGTAATTATGATGACATCTGACTAGCTAATCCAGCAAAATAAGTACTTCTTAAAACGTCACTAAATGCAGTATTTAAATTTCATAGTTGAATAGAAACTGAGGCGTATAACTGCAAAAAAGAACCACCCCTTTCACCAGGCTGGCTACAGGCTTGAAATGATAGACAAAACAAGAAACATTTTTATAATATGCATCTATATGCCTCATATAAATAGATACACTTCAGGCTTCTCCATTTGTTTTGTCTGTCCGTGTGTGTAAAGTGTAAATGTGTGAGACAGCAGATGGAAACACAGGGTGCTTTAAGTGCTTCAAACAGAGAGCAAATGTCACTGTCAGCCTTGGACTGAAAACCTGCTGGAGACGCCAAGAGGACACAGAGACTCCGACTATTTATCTGGATATTAACCCTTGTGCATTGTTCACATGTACTACCCTTTTGTTATGTTGGGGGCTGTTTGTGGCTCATTGACTTCCATTACAGTGTGTGTGTGTGTGTGTGTGTGTGTGTGTGTGTGCATAAATACACTTACCATGTTTACCAAGTTCTGAGAGCTGAGCTGAGCAGCCCAAGAACACGCCCCCTCATCTGTATAAATTTGAGTGATTCTATTGGTTCAGAGAGCTGTCAATCAAGCAGCCCGTGGACACGCTCCCTCTGCTGTATAAAGTTGAGGGTCTCTTGAGTGATTCACTCTTTCTGGCTCTCAGCACAAGGACAAGTGCAGTGTGTGTTTAATGACAAACAGAAGCAGAGCAACACCTACAGACCATCAGCTGAGTGCACTCAACAAAGAACCTGATAGATAGATAGATAGATAGATAGATAGATAGATAGATAATAGATAGATAGATAGATAGATAGATAGATAGATAGATAGTGATAGATAGATAGATAGATGAAACAGTA